>NNCF01125800.1:155066-176165 GCA_002313205.1 Laupala kohalensis | reverse complement strand
ATATATATATATATATATATATATATAACTCGTCTGCCATCTCGAGAATGGCTCTGCGTTGTTTTGATCAGCTGTTTTTTTTGTGAGATTAATTTTAGGAAAAAATATCACAAGTAAATAACAAACGCAATGAAAAATTTGAGAAAAGAAAGGTTGAAAATCACTGGTTGCGCTTGGATATAAATGAGCGAAGTGAGGAGTAAGTCACAAAAGAAAGTTGGCTACAAATTCAAGTAAAAATTTCTTCAAAATTGCTGGAAACATAATGCATGTTTTATATTGAATAGCGTCAATGCGTGATTTATGCATCGCAAAAATTTCCAATGTGTATGTTGGCAACGCTGTGTGTCACGAATACCACTATAAATCCATAATAACGATTAGACAATATTAGTGTATTCGGTTTATTTGAAATGGAATAAAAGTTACAGTCAGAACCGAAAAATCTTTTATTTGACCCAAAGCATTCCACACACACCCCTCCAGGGCAGAGAAGGCCACCGGTGATGACAGCATTTTGTAGTAAGCTGCTTTGGCACGAATAAAAGGATGTTAGATTCTGACTATAATTTTTATTTTATTTCACTATAAATCCAGCTAGTGATAAAATATCTACATGCTTTTCCCAGGAAGTTTGTGTTTGTTAGGGTAGCCTATGATGTTCCTACTTTTACATGAATCAGTATAATATGGCGGACATTCTCTCATATCATTTTCAAGAATCATCACGATATTCAATGAAAAATATGCTTATTACACCAATGAAGGAGAGTCTTTGTAGATTATACCTTGATGATGACATAGGACACTGAAACGTTGGTAATTATAAATATTTTGAATAAGATGCAATTCATATGTTATTGGTTAGTTAATATCCATGGGTGATTCATTACAGTTTATTTTTTTAATTGATTGTATATTTTAACTCAATCATTTTAAAATCTGTTGTGCACAATTGTTTTGCTAGCATAACGAAAACGAAGATACAGCAATGAATATATATTTAGAAATTGCTTAGATAAGCCATACCATTTTAACTTCCAACACGTATGGCGTAATCAGTTTGTATCAAAATTGGCCGTTCTGCAATAAATTTAAGAATTATTCATTTTATTCCAGTGAATTTTCCACCCAATAATTTTATCACATACATGCCCGTATTGTCGAAAGTTCAAGTGTGAAGGTCAGAACAGAGTTAAAAAAATTCGCCATACAGGAATGCACTATGTTTCTGTGATTCTGAATACTGACATAGTACGTTCCTAGATAATTATATTTTCAATCGTCATCAACTCTTACTGGAGTAATAAATGTTACACAAACTTTTCAACCAGAAGGAAAACGTGTGTAGAAGAGTAGGTTTTAATCTACTTCTTGGGTGAACTAATTGATGTATTCAAACTCAGAATAAAAACATATTACAATCTTTTATTTTATTTTACTTATCCTCATAATAATGTAACATTGCCGTTCCAACAGTCGATATTCTATTGATGAAACTGGAATACAACTTGCAAGCTCAAGAGCAGCTTATTTACTTTTACGCAATGTGATATTACACAGTGAATGATATATAAATTTATTTGAGATAAAATCATGTGTATTTTCTTTTTTTCTTTTATATTGATTATAACATTAGTGTACTCATGATTTTATAAAAATTTATATGACCAAGTCAATAGTTTGTTTATGCAAAAAGTACAGATCGTTTTCTTCTAATTTTTCTTTGCGAAGCCCTTATCAGTCGAGCAAACAAATGGACTTCGGTGGCAGTCATTCATATTTTCATATTGTAGTCTTTTTAAATGGGAAATGTTGCGTGCAATTGAAGCAATGGAGCGATGGGAGGTAGGAGTTGGGTGGTAGGCCGCTAATAGGTGAACCGCTTAGTTGGGTTTACCAACAACTTGCCCTTGTGGAAGGGTTAGGAGTTGTTAGTAATAGTTAAAGTTATTGATACTAGGAGGAGGTGGATAGACGAAGGAGGGTTTGCTTTTCAGTAGTCACATCTATATGACCTGGGATATTAATGTGAAAAGCTACAAATTTTTCTGGTCCCATCGGGCTTGAACCCGGGATGACTTGATGATTAGCTGAAACGCTACCTCCTGAGTCATGAAGGGACGTCATATGAACGATGGTTGAAAGCTAGGGTCGCCAAGTCACATATCCAGTCGCGTAAGCTCACTCGCTCACTCTCGCTAGTGGAAGGAGATTCATTCACGCATTGGCGATCACAGCACGGCGTGCGGCGGCTCCGCCAATTAGGCAGCCACTGCGCAGGAACCGCTTTGCGAAACCTCTCGAAATAAATGCTCGTTGAGGAGAAGCGGAGTGTCAAGGAAGGATGGAAGGAGAGTAGGCAGTTTGAGAGAAGGGAAGGAAGGATTTATTTAAACTGCGTTGGAGAGTTGAAGTACAGAGGGAGTATGAGGCAACCATGTATATGGTAAATGCTCTAATCTGAAGGCTAAAGGGAAGGTATCAGCACTAGAATGTAAACTTCATTAAAGTGATACAATGTTAAGGGCAGAGGGATTAATTGAAGGTGAAGTGTTTATTCCGTTGAATTGAGTCTATATGCACAAGCAACAGAAAAGAATCGACAAACACCACAAAATTAACATGTATATCTAACCCAATTCCTGGAATAAGAACGAATAATATTACATGCTATGCTCTACTCTTGGTTGCGCGTAATAGTATTTTCCAAACACATCAAAGAAATTAATGATTTAATAACTCCGGCATGAGCACCAATTGAAATTCCTTCTCCAAAGAATTTAACTTGAGAAATTTGCTCATTCATTAACTAGGTATGAATAAGATCCACACATTAACCATTAATAGCTGATTTTATCTCACAATTAGTTATTAAAAACTTTCCAAGTAAAACTAATTCTGTTGGCTTAAGACATATTATTTCAATATATGTCAAGAAAACGCTGACTTAACTACTGTATTGTTTATTGCAGCTTACTCGAAAAACATCCTTCAAAGATTTTTGCGAGATTATTTATGTAGAGACTCGCGTGCGCTCCCTAGAGGTTTAAAGCCTCCCAGACTTTCATTTCGGGGCTGCACCTGTCCGAGACATCTAGAGCAAGAACCCTTTTTGCTAGATTCAACTCAAAGACCATCATAAGCGGATTGCACTCCGTGAAATGTAATCTAAAAACAGAAAATAGATTTTTTCTGCAACATATAATTCATTGTAATAGGAAAATACCAGACTCATTTTATGTACATACTATCATGAATAATTTTCAAATGAAAGTGTGTATTTCTCAGATCTCTCTCGTAAACTTTCTAAAATATTTTTTCCTATGTTGTTAGTATATTAATACCAAAGTTACCAATTCTACTTTTATAAAATTACTTACACCTAGATATCGTGTTTTCNAAGAGACAGGTGCAGGACGGATTATATAATTGACAATAAATAATATACCTCTTTCACTTTTTTTACATTAATCGTACACACCTTGATTGTATACACCGATAATGATTTTCGTGTAAAATTTTGAGTCGTGAGTAACATTCATTCATTATTCTTGAAATTTATGTATTATTAATATTCACAGTAAAATTACTAAACATACTCCTTGTTAGTAAACAGTTTTCTTTGAAACAAAAAATATGGTTGGACATATTGTAAGAAATTCAGAAATAGAGAATTCTATTAGAAAAATCAACAAATAAGTTTATTATAATATGAAACATTGTGGTAAAATAAATTATTCCCACCCTTCCCTGCATAGTAAAATTTATTTTTTTGATTAAAATTTAATTGTTTAAACAAACTTTTGAAATGAATCAACGAATCCGCAAAAATTATCATGGTCTACTACATACATGCTTTGTGATTTGACCATGACTTATTGAAAGAAAACCACTAAATAATTTATAACGATCTTCCTTTTTGCACTTTTAAAGATCATGAAACGAATTTCAATCTCAATACTACAAAAAAATTCAAAGTAAGTAATAACATCTAGGAAAACTATACATTCCTAAGTATCTCACGCATTCAAAAACGAAGTATGGCAATGTAATTAATAAGCACATTTGAAATGTAAATAAAATACAAATACATACCTGAGCTAATACATCACAAAAACGCATACGACACATTAATGAATAAAAGGTATTTTAACGGATAAAATTTAAGTACCATTAAGTTTGGCAAATTGTTATTGTTACTCTGCCGATGCCGTTTCAAATATGTGTCGAAGATCCATTTTTGTCATTTTATTTGCACAGACACAAAACACTTAATCACATACGGTGTTTATTATAAATTGAGGGTAAAATTAGCACACAATACTTCCACACGTCCATAAAACCTTAAATAACATGCATTATTCACAATAAATCCCAATACGATTGCCCTGATTCTCACAGTCATACTACATTTTTGTAATCAAGGTAGCTTTAACCTAACTACATGGCACATCCAGAAGCCAACACTCGTTTGCTTGGTGTTCAATTCCTCGAAAAATGTGCTTTAAAACTAAAATTATCGAATATTTGGAATTTTGTCATTTTTTGCTATTCTATAGATATGAGGAAAACCAAATTTCATGTTTGTACGACTAATAGATGTATCAGATAATTGTGATATATAAATGAGCGAGTTACCAGGAGGGTTTTAGATATTATAAGATTTTCTTAATGACTTTCCATTTCTCTGAAACTTTTTATTATGTATAGGAAAATAGCGTTTGAAAGCTAGTTTTTTGTATATCATATTCTTTGTCTTCACTTAAAACGATTCTTTGATTTAATTTATAAAGAAATCGAAATAAATCCAGAAATATAACCCCATTATATAAGCTCTTGATAGTGCTGATTGTCTTACTGTGTTTTACAACCGTTTCAATTTCAAATTATCAGGCCACTCACTATTCCATCAAAGCAGGTGTCCCTCTAACGCCAATGTATATCTTCACTGCAGACTTCCCATCTCATTACTACAGTAATATTGCATTAAAATACAAAACACATTTATTCAAATTCGGTTTGTTTATTAATAACTAAACTCTTTCCTTCAGAGTCACATCAATTCCTTTGAATGAAAAAATGTGGAAAATACTTCCAAACCCTTTCAAATCGTCTGCATAAATATTCCCTTCCATTTCCCATATTACCCTCTTTCTCTATCCGTATATAATTCCAACATACTACAATCATCGATCAGGTTCCTTGGTTTACACCTCGAGACTGTCTCACGTGGAAAGACCATATCGAAACAAAAATCAAACAGACCAACAAGAAACTTGCTCAACTTCGTCCTATCATCAACCGCTGCTCCTCCACGAGCTGCGAATCCTCACGCTATTCTTCGACCCCTACTGCTATCCGTTTGTTCCGTTTGGTACAATGCAGCTCCCACACACGTCCGCTAAATTCAGGAATTTCGAAAGAAAATGCTTGGATAGCCACCTGAGCAACCTGGTATATCCAAAATACTTCTCATCTCAAAAAAATAAAAATTCCTTTCATTCATGACTTCACCCACGCAATATCATATGATTTCTTTTTTTTCTCTTCTAAATATCCCTGGCGCTACCCATTACCGCAACAGCAAAGAAGGTTCCTTTTCTCCCTGGTACGTAACCATTATCCTCTTCATTTATATTTAAGACCACTCTGAACTGTAATTCACCAGGCTATGAATTTCTTAGGAGGTGCTGAATGAGTTTCCCCAATCCTTTGCTCGTTAGTCATATGTCTTGATTATTGTTTTTTCCGTATGTGTAACCATACAGCATTTGAAAGAGCTTGTAATCTGAGTGTTTTTCTTTTCAAATGAGATTAATAATAAAATACACTCACAAACTCATGTGATATGAAAGGTGTAGATGTAATTTCGTAGGAGTGGCGGGGGGAAGAGGTGATATTCCGGTAAAGACCATAAGAGACGCATGTTCTTGTATATTGTTTATGGTAATTATACGAGTATTTAATGATTAAGTTTTAATATACCGAAGTTATATTTAATATATTAAGCTTTTAAACAGCTTGTATAATCGTCCAAAAAGAAAAGTCAACCATCGCGAACTTCAACAAAAACTTTTTTCTAGTTAGTTACGTTGAAAAATGTGGTTTATGCCTATTGATTCCATATTTCTGTCATTTTTTACTATTGAGTGAATCCAAGTATGTTTTATTATAAATCAAGCATATATGAACTGCAAATGCAAAATGCTTAAAAATACTCTCATAAAGTTAATTATAGTGTTTTATACGGAAAGTTTGGACTCCATTCTATTGTTTTCAGCCATATTATTGTATTGTTTTTGTCACACGACCATTTCTTAGTTCAAAAACGGAAAATGCTACTTTTTTTCAAAATTAATTTTCCGAAATACAATATCACGGATTTTCACGGTTGTTATTTGAAAATTACCCAAATGTATTGAATTTTCATTGGTAAAAATTTGATCCATTTTTTTCATAATTGACAGAGATATTGTCAGTTACATCGAGGTATTATATTTCACGATTTATGTAGCTTTTCAGAATTCATGATTATTCGTCTTTTGAATTCTATTCGTAAGTAAAAGTCAATTGACTTGTAATTTTGTAAATGTTTACTCCGAAAAGTCAAAGGCGTTACTTGTGAGTCAGTTAACATCAATTTGAAATTGTAATAGATTGCACACACACATTCTGAGTGAGTTCCTGCACCACCAGCTAAAACGCATTGTTTTGGTCGCAATTGCGCAAATTTCGATATAAACTGATATAAGTGAAGTTATGTTGTGTGCAATTTAATTTTCGTTTTAAATTAAATGCAATCCTCGTAAAGTAACTTGATAGTGAGTAATTATCAGAAAATAAATAATACAAAACAATATATACAAAACCTCAATAGAAGAATGAAAATTTAAAGAAAATGAACACGAATCAATTGTGATGAAAGAGGAAAACCACTATTAACGAAATATAACACACCAGTTAAATACACCTATCAACGGATTCATTCAATCTAATAAGCGGTCCATCAGAACAAGCAGGTGTGTCCCTTTAATTAAAACCCCGATCAAATTGAGTACAATTCTCCCATTTCACTCAATTCTCGAACGATCCGTATATTCATTACGAACAGCGATGACTCTTTTTTTCCATGAATGGTGTAAAAAAATTGAACTGAACTGCATCACAAACAACTCGTCGAATCGCATTATATACCACCTACAATCGTTTTTGGGGATTTGAAAGTATTAACGCACTCGACACTATTGATGTGCAGCGGCATGGTCGGATTCGTGTATTAGATGAATCTTTGGGTTCTCTTTATTATACGTTACACAACTGAATGTGTCTGCATCAAACCATCTCGTACAGCACAAAATTATAATTATTAACATCATTGCGGTAAAGACAATTAATTATGCATCTGAAAATATATTTTAATCCTTTGTTGCCAGAATTAAAAAGAATATGTCTATATTTTCTTTTTACTTTGAAGAAAATTTCTTTTTCGGAACGATAATTCCTGAGGAAAAAAACAAACATTTTTTGATATGAAAAATTATCTTAATAGTATTTTCTCCATTGAATTCAAATATGTAATTAGTTTTTCTCTATCAAGTACAATTTTTCTGTTACGCACAATTTAATTTTGAAAAAAAATATTATATACTTCGTGTTACTCTAAAACGTAATAGATTTTGATTTTCTTCTGTACGGGCATCAGGAATGCCTCTCACATCATCCACAGACGATCGCCGCTAAAATTAAAATGATCCCTTTTATATATAAAAATGTATATTTCTCTCATTACTACTGTAGGCATGTTCGAAAAACGCAAATAAACAAAATACAGATATTCCAGGACATATTCTACAGAAAGATTCTAAATGCACCACGGTACATTAAAAATGGGAATGTCCATAAAGAATCACAATTCCTGACAAAATAACAATCAATAACAAACTTCTCGTAAAATTTCTACTGTGGTCTTCCTCATGTCTCTGAGGCCCTTCACTTCAAATTTAAAATTTCGCCAAAATTACCCACCCGCACTATAAACAGGTACCCATATCACAACTTTTTTATCCAATCTAGCCATCCATAAGAAACTCCAACCCTTCTCATAATCAAATAATCTCATAATTCGTATAGTTTAATGTCACTTGATGGTATCCATTGTTCTCATTCAATCATTTCGGCATGCTCTCTGCATTGCTTTCGAACATCACCTGTAGAGCAGAAATGCTGAGTGGTGAATTATGTACTCACAAAAATTGCAAAAAAAGGAATGTCCCTTTTGAGAGTTCTGCGTTAATCAGTATGCATCCGTCCATTCCATTTTCCCCGGTATCTCTTTTCCATGGTGGATATATATTGATGGAAACGTTTCCCATGTTCATCACTGACCACGCGGAGATTGACAGGTAAGGAATTCAGGTCAGTGTCCAAACAATTAACTTTGAATGAAGTGCTATACCCCAAATTATTGTAAGATTGTAACAGTTCCCCTGCCATGTCACGGTAATTCAGGGATTTGTGGTTTTCTAAACAAAGTTCTCACATTTTTAAAAGACGTCCAAGAAGCGTTTTCGGCTTGGCTTAGCTGTTTTTCGAATGATTCAAAGCTCTATTTGCAGACCTACAAAAATTAGTTCCCTAATTTTAGCATCACTTAAGCCAAGGATCTTTCTTTCAAATAATGGAAACCATAACCAAACATGTATATCCATTGCTTTTCCAAAGTTTTTGTAGGTTTTATATAAAGCTACAATATAAAGATGATGTAGAATAATATAGTCAGTGTTGACTAGTGCATCAGACAACAAAACTTCGTGCAGCTAAGATGCAAACCCGTAAACAAAGTAACTTCTTTTTTTTAACTCTCAACTTCCGAGTACCTACTCGTGGGGCAGTGTTTCCAACGTCAACAGACAGATGAAAATTGCGACGGTCCGGGATTCGAACCCGGTCCGTGGATAGCATACCTGCGGCCAGAGCAGGTGGTTCTGGGTTCGAGTCCCGGCTGTTGACGTTGCAAGTAACTTCTTTTCAATCACAGCATATTATCCATCAATATTTTATATATTGATTTTTTCCAACAGAATTTTCATGTTTTCATATATTTCCTTGATATATTAATTTATTGTCAAGAAAAGCAGTACAAACTGCGTATGACCACGTGGATAACAATAAACTAATTTAATGTCCGGAAGCAAGCAAGGGATCATCCCATCAATTCTGATCAATAAGTTATTAATAAGTCATATTAATTGCATAGTCTAATAGCTCAGAAGGAAAATTGTTACCATTGTGCAAAAGCACAACCTTTAAACTGGTATTGGAAGAATCTATGAACAGTCACCCGTCAGATGGTTCGTAGTCATGACCAAGAATGTCCATAAAAGCATTAACATCATTACAATACACTACAAAATTTTCTTCAGAAAATTAAGTTTAGAAATTCTTCTTGGTCGTTACGAAAGAAACACACTTTAGTGTCCTTTTTGAAGAAGATTCCAACTTTACAACCTAGAACCTAAGAGTTCAGATTATTTTTTTTTGATAGTTTAAAATCTCAAAATAGGTCATTTAATTTTTGTCATAATATGTTTCCAACAGAGTTTCCCTCACCTACTCCAGACAAATGTCGGTTCGGTATGATAAGTTCCCTGGCAACCCAACATCTCTCCTCCTCAATTCCGTTACCCAAGTCATGGTTAGGTGGAAGAGCGGGTCAAAGAGTCCAAAATTCACCATACGACATGAAAGAAAGAAAACGAAATACAGCCCATGTCATATTTTTAACCAGCGGAGTGAAGTTTCGGTTTTGATCTTTAAATTTCAAATCTCTTCACACATAAAACATGTTATCTGGATGATTTGTACACTTCCGTTGCATATTTACTCACAATGCAATAACTAAACAATTGAAGTCATACGAAAAAAATTCTATTACATCGGATGAATGTCTACTCCATACTGGCTTGTTTCCAGAGTATGATGCAAAAGGCTGGAAAAGACATGTCACAACATGTTTGTTCCATGAGCCATCCTTCATTCTTAGAGTACAAAGCTAGTACATACCTAATACTAACTGTATCCAGAATTCCCTGGTTTAAATACATAAAATATTGTACTAAATTAAATGATAGATTGCTTTAAAACGAAAATTTAACAAAGTTATAATTGAAAACTATACTGCAGAGAAAATCTGTTAGCTTTTTTAAGTTAGAGTAGGGAGGTGCGAACAACACACGATGAATAATCCATGTGTCAAAAAGTGTGTTTACCTGTTTGATTATAAGACACCAATTTCTTTTCTTATTATTTTTACTGAATAATTTCATAATTTGTCTGCAGTAATATTGAGAAACAATTATATATTTTCTACTGTTACCAATGCATTTACAGATAAACAATTGAAAAAACTGAATAAAACGAATAAAATATAATCCTTTTTGCTAATTTAGACTAAACCGTACAATACAAAAACATTTTCAAATGAAATTATTTAACTGAGAGATCAATTTCGAAAATAAGTGAATCTGAATATTGGGCGATATATCATCAACCACACAAGTACAATCAGACATCAGTTCCGATCCAGTCCCGATCTGTAAAATATACCTGACACACACGCGACGCAGAACGTAAAAAATAGCGAATTAAACCAAAACTGCAAGACAGTAAAGAATTATGTTTAAGACGATTCATTTAGACAATATATAGTCATCATAAATAAATACAGATTCAAATTTATGATACTTGTGAGTACCTTCAGTCATCAAAGGTTTAAAGTGATATTCGATGTAAAGAAAGATGTTTTTGATTCTTTACGAAATTACTCTATTTATCCATTTCAGAGCATACAATAAAATCTACATTAACTGAATTAATTTGCATATAAGTTATCTTCACAAAAAGAACACAATCTGTACGGTACAACATTAAATTTCATGTTGAGAATTTCTTTACACGAGTAATAGTTGAAGGGTTGAAAGAGCGTTGGATGAGACAGTGTACAAAAATTATATTTCGGTGTAAAAATGTCACACATTGTGTATTCTATTCTATTTTTAATCTTTTAAGAATTTGCGAAGGTCCAAAAATGAAATATCCTCTGCTATAAAGCTATTTTAAGTTCTGTGATTTTAAAAAATTCTACATTATTTTAAAGTAAATTTTGCTTACCTGAATTGACAGTACTTTAATCTTGTCAAAACGTATAATATAAAAGAATAAAATGAAGTACACAGGTCAATTAAACTCTGATGTAGAAACACACAAAACGTCAGAACAATGGCTATGTGAACACTGAACATTTTTCATCATAGGTTACATTTGATAAAAATCTTTCGAGATAATTTTTCATTTGCTCTGTCAAATAAATTCTTCAGACATATTTTCTAGACTACTTTTTACTTTGTAGTAATTTTACAACGTGGAATTTAAAATATAAAAAACAACAAATTTATAAAACTAATCAATGTATTAAATATTACAAATATTGGAGCTTCAGGTATTTTTGACAAGCATATTATGATTTTGAATCAAACATCATAAATGATATTAAATCTTGAATAAACACTGACGCAAAACTATTAATACACTAATTAAATAAGCTCTGAAATTATCTCAAATTCATCATGAACTCTACTACAGCTCACTGGATCTCTTTTTGCTATTACGACGAGGAGAATTACCCAAGAAGATTGCAGTAAAGTGTAGCATCGTTACCGTGGGATCAGCTTATCTAAATCAAAAACACTTCAATGACAACTTAAAATTTGTGATTTACACTAAATAAGTATCGTTAATGCGTGAATACTGCTGCAAGTAATACATAATTAATTTCCATCAGGCCGTTTCAGAAAGCAATTATTCGTGCTTTACGATAATTTTAGGACGAAGCAGAATGTTGGGCACAAAGCCAGTGTTGCCCTTGCTGACCCCGAGAGATAGCTGCTCACAAATTGTTCAGTCGAAATTCGTAAGCCAACGAGGTAAAATCTATACTCTCATACCTGTATTCTGAAGCACTCCAAACATTCTACCAGATATTTTCTTAGAACTCCAAAAACTCTACCAGAGTTATTTAGCATAAATAAATTGAATTAAACTCAGCTATCCGTGTAAAATAGCTATATATTAGTGAGTTATTGCATAACATACCTACGAGCTTTAGTATACGCAATCCACATGCAAGTTACTTCTGCGCATGCTCAGAAGTTAGTGGTACACTATCGCTCCGAGAGTAGTATGTAACAGTGTCTCTTTTTGCGTATGATGTTAATGGTACGCTAGTGAGAGAGTAAATGGCAGATTCTGGTATAGATTCGAGGTTATGTTGATATCTGAGAGGATATGCGAGAGATTTGTTGGTTGTGCATGCCGTATGAGCACTTACAGTACTTTACTTGTCTACGCTTTCAAAAACGTAGTTTGTTTGGGTTCACAACTTTAGTGTGATTTGAGACAGAGGCACGCTATTCAAAATTCATTGATTATACTAGTTTTTCCATGTGCGTTACGCGATTAGTGTCATCAACGTAACGTATACGCTAGGAAGCGTAGTCGTTAAGCAAAAATTCTATATTATTTCAAAAAAGGAACTTTTTGTAAATGTCCCTTTTTCTAACTATATGCCACAAAAGATGTGCCAAAAGAGTATATCCTGTACATATGGGATCTTTACCTTACATTTTAAAGAACACTATTTCCTTTATTGTTTGTTGTAGAGTACAAATTGATATCGAATTGAGTTTAGTTCATGAAATAACTCCAAGGTGACTTTACTCACAACTGTAAAACGACGAAGTCTACGTTTATTATTACGTAAGTTTAATTACGTTTTTTTATCTGAAATTAGAACTTGTTTCTTTTTTATTATTACGTTTATTATTATGATTTTTGTTTATTTGCTTAAAAAATTAAATACTGGAGAACCATTACCATTTACTGCTTTCACTTCACAGTGGGTTTAGAGTTACTTTCATTTCGTATGCCATATCCTAAATGGTCACGTTTTCTAATGACTATAAGAGATTATAAAGTATTATTTATACTAAAGATCATTCAATTAAACTTGTTTTACCCACGAAAAAAACATTTTTATTACAAAATTTATTTCTTTTTTCAACACAGGGCACATTTTCTAAAACTATGGATACTATTTTCTTTTCATTTTTGCTAATCCTTTTTATTTGAAGTACATTAGGGATTTTTAATTTGCTAAACTAAAAAAATATGATAAAACAATTCACTAAACAGGGAGAGATTTCTAAAGTCTAGACACAATCTATTACATCAGAAATTATCTGTAAAAAATAAGCAAAAGATCTTCTTTTGGTATTTCCGATATTAAAATCCTCGTTCAAATTTCGACAATTACGTAATCTCTGAAGCTCTCACTCTATGATGATATTGCAGGCAAATAACTTATGAGGCTCTGATGTTTCACGAATACCAATAAAAAGAGAAACTCCCCGGATTTGGTTCTCAGCTTGATGAATCCTGAATACTGAAAAGTAATCACGTGGATCGACAAGCGATAATAGTCCAGATAACACATGATACCGCTGTCATCACAACTCAAAATATTGGTGACAGCCGTCGAATTCACAACAGCACACACACTGATAACAATCGCTGACGTATGTGTCATTTCGCGTAATTAGATTAAGTAAAGTTTCTAACAACGTACCATTATTCCAAACAACTATAGGGATACATTATATGACCTAATGTTTGGTTTTAAGCTTAAAACGACGTAAATAATTTGCTAATATAATACTAAGAGTTTTGTAGTAAATAACAGAAAATATTGTGTAAGAACACTGACATAGAAAATTTAATTTTTATAATTCTGATTACATCTTTCCAAAAGTTTCATCCAAAATCAAAGCATTATGCTGAAAAGTTCTGCATCCCGAGTGAAATAAACCAGTATGTAGGTATGTTTTCAAATTATATTCTTTGCATTAAAAACATATTTTCAGTTCTTTGCACCATTTTCTTCCGCTTTTTTGACAATTCCAATATTGCTACACCAATGTTAGCGATTTGTTTCAATTTATTGTTTCATTAAAGTTTTAATAGACTCTAGCGCTTAAGAAATAATACTTCATTTGTAGTGTCTGACCGAACTCTCACAAATGAAAATTACGTAGATAAGTTACTCTTTGAACATTTTGAAGACTTTTCAATATCAATACTGCCATAACATTGATTAGTACTGGCGCTCTTTGTGCAAAAATAAAATATTTTCATGTATTATTATAATTATTAATATTAATAATATTATTATTATAAGACACAAACTCAAGTAATGCTTTCACCTGAGAATTCTATGAAAGTAATACAAGATTAAGACGTTTCTTCCCTTCACTCTCCGGACTTCTGTCGTCTTCCGACTGTTACTGAATTGACCTCATGTACTTCTTAGAGGCATGGCGCTTATATATTTAGAATTGATTTAGAAGCTCCATAAACTCAAATTCCCCCTCTACAGAGTAACACGAGGCCGTCTGATCAGATAAGGTATTTCAAACCTTTCTTCTTATAGTCGTAGATGAAAGAAATAATTTCAACCAGGAATACCTAGAAAGAGAGAGAATTTGCGCAGGTGATTTAAACTTTCGCTTTACTTGAACGCAAAGGCTACTTCATTTGAAGGTTCAAGTATACTTTTGAAAAATATTCAAAAACTGTTCCAACTATTTTTTTTTTAATATACTGTATTCATAGTGTAATTAGTATATGTTTCATCCGCATTATCGGTAAAGTTTGGTATAGATGCAGTGAAATAATTTCCACTCACATCACGTACTTTTTCGTTTACCAATGGTGAGAATCCAAAGAGTGTGTTTGTAGATATGTCATTTTAATGTTATTTTTAAAGGAGAATAGAAGATAGTGTGCATCTCATGTTTCTCATTGTATTTGGAATCTTCCACCCACACTGACGTCCTTAGTCGCGAATTCACAGCCAATGACGGTGTATATAGTGACGGTGAAGAGAAAGAGAGAGAGAGAGAGAGAGGGAGAAAGAGAGAAGTAGGAACAAAGAAAGAAAACAGGAATCTGTTGTTGTATTTCACAATTTCATTTGAATAAATTAATGAAAGATATTTCAGTTTTAGTTATATTTGTTGTAATCTAAAACACGTTTTTTGTAATATTAATCTCGGATCACGATTTTATATGCTGCACGATTGTAGATCTGTTTAATGTGATCGGTGGTTTAATGTGATTTATAACACGAGAAATAAAATTTTGTTATTAATTCATATTTTATACAAATTTTTTCTATATATATTTAATTTCTTCTGACGTATATGAAAAAATAAAAGAATCACAAACTATGTGAAATTACGTTATAAAATACTCTCACTTGTATCACTTGTTTACAGTAAAAGGATATATGAGACTAAGTTCATATGTAAGATTTTAAATTTAAAATCTGATATACTACGGAGAAATAATTCACCGCTCAAGTTTATCCACCTATCTTTTCCCATTATACAAATTATATTACGAATTATATTGACCAAAAATAAAAGGACATAAATTACAGGGAGGAAACACAGAAAAAAGGAATATATATGCGGCTGTTAGAAATTATCAGTCATGCAAGATGTAAATGATTTGTTTTACATTCCAAGCTGTGACACGCATCCTCACCCCAACATCGAGACCGCATGTTATAAAATAATGGCATCAATCTCTATAGAGGCACACGTGGTGTCACGCACAACCTCTATTGGCATGAATAAACATAAATCATTACATAAAGAAGTCAAAATGTTTAATATATGTTGTATTTATATCAATGTTAAAATGTAAAATACTGATTAATAATACCCAAATCATGGAGTTCAGGTTCATTTAATGAATGACAGAATACTTCTTGCATTCCAATTTATTCTGTGTTTGAATAATTCTCATTATTTTATTAATAATAATTAATATTACCGTTAATTTATATTTTTATCTTGAGTTTTGAGATATTATTCAAGTTAAAAGACAAAAAATTATTTAATTGTTCAAGTATTTATATTTTCCACGTAATGCAAAAATTTAGTATTGCATAGTATGTAATATATTAAAAATAGTTTTAAATGGCATCTGTAGAATATTAATTCTTTACAAATCATTTTAATAGATTACAATAGGGGAGAGTTTTTGGTAAGAAATTGTCTGATTTAGTCAAGGAAATTGTGATCGTAGAGTTTTTAAAATTTAAAATTCTCTTTCAACTAAAACTTATTTTATTATGGTGTACATATATTAAACATTCATTAATTTATTCACTGCATTCATTGATTTTATTAAAAAATACATTTAAAATAAAAAATGTAAAAATCCAATGTTTTTAAAAGTTTCGGATCCTTGGTAAGGCATGTGGTTTATAATGGTTTCATACGAGCGTATTGACAATAAATTGGAGGGAGAGAAACGAAGAGTATAGCGCCGGAACACTTATAAAAAACCGTGGTCTAGTGAACGTTTACGCGTGACAACACGGGACGAAAGAACATTTGAAACCTGAAAAATAAGAATTCATCCAGTCATAAAATACAAAAAGGGAATTAATAACTGAATTGGAGGAACAGGCAAATGCAACAAGGAAAGACGGGCACTACTCGGCTGAAGTTCATGAGGTAGACTACACCACAGGTCGTCTCACGATATTGAATGGGTTGGAAAAGAGAATACTTTTCCTTAACGCTACCATAAAAAAACAATATATCAAGTGATATAAGAATCGGGGTATCAAAAAGATCAAATTTGAATGTTCAACGTGACAGTGAAATGAAACCCTCATCGTTGAGAGATGTGTCAGATTTAGTAAGCTAGTATCTGGAGAACTATTTAATTACGGAGATGGTGTGAGTCTCGAGGATGACTATGTAGGGGTCTGCGTGTAAGTACACTGCCTACTACCTACTTATCCATCAACGCACGATAAAATACGCTTCATTTCACATAACTAGCTTTCATATGGATGACTTTCTAAACAAGTGCAAACTAAGATATGTGTTATTTTTGTTCCGATAATGAGACTGTTTTTTAGAAAAATACTCCCGCAATCCCTCTCGGCCAATGGCCACAGCTGAAGACCATGCGAGTTCGTAAACCATCTGCACTGTACTTTTTGAGGTGTTCAAAATCTGATCACTACCCTCTGACACTCAGCTGTTACTGTCCGAAAAAGGATCTATTCCCAAGATCCAGAGATATAGTGTTAAAAATTGCAACTAATGAGTTCTATGACCGAAGCTTTTCCTAAATGGTTTCAACTTCGAGGCATTGCTTAACAGAACATTACTAACTATTTGTAAAAGTTACTATGTCGTATGTAGGGAAAACTTTTTTAACTTTGATTTATAAACAAGTCCATGAAATCAAAAAATATTAAATTAGTATTGGGACAGTGTATTGTTTAAAATCTAACATTCTATTACGTAAAACAAATAGGGAACATTGTAAAATGATTCCCAGGATGAAATATTATTCTATTTAAACCGTAATACTTGGACACATGGCACATATAAAATATACAGCACGAACGTAATCAAAGTTTCAATGCGCTAGGGCTTCAAAATTATTTTTTTTGTTACAAATTGTTTTCGTCAAATATTTTTTAAAGAAATCTTTTAAAATCAAAAAGTCGGGGTTCATATTTTTTTAAAAGCCTCATGCCAAGTTTCATATATTGTCTACTTAATATTTTGTAAGGAATAATTTTGTTATTTTAGGGTGGGGGGTCATGAATTTGCGTTGGGGCGCAGAAATGTCAAGTCCGCATCCGCCTTATTTGATGTATATTTGATTGATCGAAAGTGTCCCTTCCTGACTTCCGGGGAGTAAATTAATCTTCGTTGTCAAAATTAGTTTGTTATTTCTTTTTGTCTTTATTTGATATATTTAAGTTTATTTATTAATTTATTCAATTTGTTTCTTTATCATCTTAATAAAATTTATGACCATATTACGTTAAAATATGAAATAAAAATAATCATCATAAATTTTTGTCAAAAAAACCGTTAGAAACTGCTTATGACCACGGGGAGGAAAATAAACTAATTTACTCTTCGGAAGCAAGCAAGGGACCATCCCATCAATTCCGATCAAGGGTCCAAAACCAGATGCTGATTTAACGTTACAGCCCACTCTTAAGCATAAAAATAGTTCATTTCGTCTTAAAAAATTGACATAATAGCAACAAATTTGTATTTAATAAAACACAAAAGTTTCTTTCAGAACAACGTATTTTTTAAACTATAAATTATTCGGAAAGTATTGTTTATAAATCCAAACTTACATAAATAACACTAAATTCGAGATTAATTATTTCAATAGATGCCGTCCCTAGGCAAGAATCTAGTGAGTCTATAAAAAAATTCGCCTCTACCCGAAGCAAAACAGGAGAAAAACCCTGGAAAGGATGGGGCCACTTTCATATAATTTCTTTTTTTCTGTTTGTTACGTTTGACCACTTTCATATAATCTTTTTTGTTTTTTGTTTTTTGTTTTTCGTAAAGAAACTGCCTTTTCATTTTCCAGTTGTTCATACGAATGCTGTTACAATATCAACAAGAATTTTCAAGTTTAACTGTTCTTCCGTTACTCCGGATATAGTAGGAGGAATATCTTCACAGGATACAAAGTTTCCTTTCAGAGGAGATACGTGACCATAGTCACTCGTGTTCGAAGCAATTCAGTGTGGGAGCATTCATAGAGAGAATTATTCCAGAATGCAACGTACTCTCTTCGTAATATAAATATAAAGAAAATTATCGGAAGGCGACAAGAATAATTGCACTTCCGGAAGAATCGATGACAGTCAATGAACTGTCGAATTATTTTAATATGTCGTTCTTCTGTGATTGACACCATTTATAAAAACAACGACCAAATTCAAATTCTTTCTGAGTGAATATTATCGACGATATTTATACAAGTTATGCTGTTTGATGTATTGAGAGATCCAAATAAGGTTTGTGAAAAAGAATTAATATTTTGATGTGATATACTATAAAAAATATGTGTTGTACAAAACTTTGGAATGCAAATTTAGTGACTCCCTCTTTTCTTGTAATTGTATTTTTTTTGTATTACTCCACGAACATACAAACACAAAACATTTATACTTTTCGAGTTTTTAATGACGGTTTCGGGCAACAGAATATAAATAACGGTTTAAAACTCGATAAACTTTGTTTTGCTTTTTTCTTCAGTTCAGAGTCAGTTCAATTTACTTGGTCTCGTTATTTTTGAAGACGTGTAGTTTATTGAAAACACATGAAGTTCAAAAATAATTTCTTGAGTAATTTTGGAAATTTGAGGGCTGAATTGTACACACGATCTGAATTTATATTGAATATGTTCACCTTTT
Source organism: Laupala kohalensis (assembly GCA_002313205.1). Lineage (NCBI taxonomy): Eukaryota > Metazoa > Arthropoda > Insecta > Orthoptera > Trigonidiidae > Laupala > Laupala kohalensis. The sequence goes on along the minus strand of NNCF01125800.1, from coordinate 156,784 downwards.
ATGGGCAATTATAACACAGGAATCATTCACTATGTTTTCAAGAGATAAAGTCTTTAAATCAACATGTTTCTTTGCTTCTCAATTTTGTGGTCGTTTATCATTTCTTTAAATATTTCATACTCGTTTATTTTAATAAGTTATGTCTCTGGGTTTATTTACGTATGAAAACTAATGTTTAAAAACTGTTCAATATTAATATCAATGCACTTTAATATTTTTGAAATGAAAACAAATTTATTTTTTACAGATTGTTTAACAAAAAATGTAATGAATGAATGTGTTTCATAATACTGACGTACACATTCATTGTCAGATATATAGACATGCTCTCAAATATTATGGCAAAATTGTGACGAAATGAAATTTCACATGAGTCTTCTAGGAGTATCTTCGAAAGGAGATATAATAAAACCTACGCCTATATTGACAAAAATGAGACTTGGAAAATATAAGAATTGGTTTCGCGCGCGTTCTGAGTCAGAACTGAGAAGTGAAGACGAACATTGTCATTTTAACAAATAAAATTTGAATTTGTGTTTTCTCTGGGCATAAAATTGAGACCTGCAACAAATTTCACAAAGATTGATATGTACTCCAGCTATAAAACCTAAGATAATTTTCTCATTAACTTAGAAAAGAAGTCAACTGCTATACTATTTTTATTGCAGATACAATCAGGTATAACATTTAATACTTAAGTAAATTAGCACTATTTTTGTAGAAATATTGTCACTTACTTATAAAACATAGAATGTAAACATTTAATGGTTCAGTTTATATTAATACTTCGTCCTAACGTTTTCCGCTATCTAGATATACGTGACTTGTTTATTTTAGTCTGAGCATAGAATGCGAATTATTAACCGGCGATAGGTCTACCCGGCACGCCGCGTCGCACTGTAAATTAATTCTGAGCGACAGGCCGTACCGGGCAGGCCAACCGCCCGTCAACCTCGATTATGATTTGCAAAAGTTAGTTGGAAAGTGATTGAAATTAATCCTTGATTAAAATAGATGTCAAGAATTGTGGATATTGTTTGAGAGTATGCAAAGGCAACATCAACACAAAACGTAATTCGTGAGTACCATCTTCATTTTATACGAATATTTGTCTATCGTGGGAGTACTAATTCAAAATTTACCTCCCACATAGCATTATAAGTAACCACAAAGATTCATGAGACTAATCTTTCTAAGGAAATTTTATTTTTGCCTTAACGTTTGTCTTTGAACATACATTGGAGCTGATTTTTAAAAAATTTCCGGTTTCTAACATGTCAGGTGTGTAAGAGACTCTACTTACCCAGTTGATGTGAGATGAACGGATCGATTTTACAACAGATAGCGTCCCATGCCTTTATTCATGCAAAAAATGAAATATACTTATTCTCGATGAGAAAACGTTAGTGAAATGGGATTTTTAATAATTGGATTAAGCTTGTTAAGAAATTTGTTTTTTTAATACTTTTGCACGCATTATTTATAAATGCATGATTTTTAATTCTTTAAATTATTAATTTATTTATTATAGATGTCGTCAATTGTTGTATTGTATGATTTTTCATTATCTTTGTTGTTTTATCATTTCATATTATAACATTTACTATTATAATAATCAAAAGTTTACATGGATAAATCTTTTTCACATAGCAATTTAATACATTTAAACGCTCTTAATTTTTCATTAATTTACTGTGATATATATATATATATATATA
>NNCF01125800.1:117526-154870 GCA_002313205.1 Laupala kohalensis | reverse complement strand
AAATTATGAATATTTGTTAGATGAATAATATTTATGCATTCAGCATTTGGACATTTCAATTTTGACATTTATATATTATTTTAAAACATTCAAAATATGAAACAAAAAAGATTAAAGCATACATGGAAGAGGCAGTAGATTAGTTGTAATTACAAGCTAAGAGTCTGATCTACAAATGTACCCATGAAAGACTGGAAGGTGAGTTTGGTAAATTTCATAAATTGCTTCCAAACAAAAATTTAGTAGTATTCACTGCATGTTCCATATTACAGTATCTATATATTATTAAGTACTGTCAAATACCAACGATCCCTTTCCCTAAGAAAATCACGACGTGGCCACCCCAATTATCCAGCTCTCGCACATTCCACAATCCAAAAGCGACATTGGACGGGTCAACTAACATGGCAGGGGTACGAAGGTGGGACCTCGGGATCGATGGCACGAGAACAGCGCTACAGTCTGCCTCTCGGGAAATTACGAAAGCGGCGTGTTATACAGTGGTGCCCGCGGCGACAGTGGTGGCACCTGGACGTTGGTAAGGGGTACGGGAGGAAGAGGTCGAGGTCTATGGAGGTAGGTGACAGCAGGTGAGTGCGGTTGTGTGTGTGGCAGCGTGTGGCTATAGGGAAAGATATAACGATATAGAGGGTATGCAAGATTATGATTGGACCCGACAGAATACGGCTTACATTAGTTTATTAACCCTCCCGTGGTCACCCACAATTTTTAACTTCGTGTTTTTACATAAATAATTTCTTATTATTTTTACACTGCTGTCATTTCATGAAATATTCTGCTTAACTTCTTCTCTATGTTAAAAATCTGTAATAATTGTTAGAAATTGTTTGGCGATGTGATTTATTTAATTTTATGTCTCATTGGACATTTCATTTCCTATCATAATGTATTGTTTATCAAGTTCACAGATATTTCGAAGAAAATGTTGTTATAGAAACTTGGAGATAGTTTCACAGTAAATTTGGAACAATGGTCGTTACCTATTTATCATTTACCCAATAAGCCATTTCAAATATTTTAGTGAACTACACAGGAACAGTTTACAATCTTTTTGACCTTGATATGACTCAATTTAACCTGTCATTATACAAAAAAAATCAAGTACTTGAGACGAACCGAAAAAGTACTTTTGAAACGGTTATAAACAAATTTTATGAGTTGCACCAAGAAAATGTAGAAGATACGGTTGTTTGAATTTGTCACATAACATACATCTGAAAAATGTATTGATTGTCTTTTAACTTCGTACTTTTTTTTTTTTGCTTGTTCAGGAAATTGTGAACATTATTTTATGTAATGTTTTCTTTACTATATACTATATAAATTTTAAAGGGAAATATCAATTTTTTTCAGATCCTCTGGCATTGAATCTCTGATGTCACTATCTTCAAAATGTCGGACTATGTAGGTGTTACATTTTATTCCTTCCATGATACACAAACACATCCATGGACCACAGAAGAAAAATATTATTGATATTAGGAAATCTTGGAACATAGTTAATGCCTCCGTAGTTTATGATCTACTTGTTGTAACAAATACAGTGTTTCCTATAAGTACGAATAAGATGAAATAGTTTCATGTACTGTGGCGTAGGGATGGGATAGATCAAGCATCCCCATCTTCACTCCAATATTCTTCATGTTTCCAAAATTTGCAAAATTAAAACTAAAGAATTTTAGTGTGAGTTTTGGAAATTGAGAAAATTAAAATTCAGCTTTTTAAAATTTACACGATGTATCTTCAAATTTCAATATTTAATGAAAAGTATTACACCTAATCCACGCAGACTTTACACCTCTCATAACAATTTTCAAAGCATAGTGTGAGTAGTTGACTCACTGACTCAAATGATCCACACATTTGGCAAAGCTCACTAGTTACGTTTTGGGATGGATAGCAGCAAAACACATTTGTATAAAAGTAACTGAAAACTTACAGCAAATTTCATAAAACGTAATATATAATTCTGGAAAAACAACTGACACCTTCAATCCCTAAATCATGTATATTATTGTTCCGGTTCATTCCTCTTGATTTTAGAGAACGTGAAATAATTCAGGTAAGTCATATTTAATATATATTTAAAAATCAATTTTATACAGCACTCTACATTAACAACAAAGCGTAATTTAGGAGGCAAGTTTTTACATAAACGCCATCACGAAGTAGTGTGTGTAAATTTAATAGTCATTTTCACTCAAGACCTTATCAAAGGAAAATATTTCTTAAATATCTACTACTACCATTATTAACCCCTTCGGTTCACTATTGATGTATTTGATTTACAACTGCGAAAAAAATAAAGAATATTTAATTTTCATCCTACTTTTTAAAATAAATTGTAAAACATTTTTGTTCTTGAATATTTTTGAAATCGGTGCACCTTTGTCTGTGAAGTAAAATTTCGTGTCCTTTGCAGAACTAGTAATTGAGGTAAAATTCTCTAAGTTGATGTATATCTATAACACGTTAAATAGATTCTTGCACATTTCATATGGTTATAAAATTAATAATGTATATTAATCAAGTAATGTATTAAAATAAAAAAAGAGAATTAGAGCTTATTTTCCTCGGACCCTCAAGGTTTACTGTCGATCGAGGATTGAACTCGAACGCACATTATCTTTGCGTCCACAGTTGCATCCACGCTTTTCCTTTATGGCAAGGATGTCCAAACTAAGACTCGCGAAGGGATCTGGCGCGACCCAACTGATGAGCGCAGTGAGTCTATTCTGATGAAAAATGTATCAAGGCTCGATTCACAGCGCACAGATACTTTTGCTCTGATGCAAATTCACACATCTCACATCTACACAAGAAGCCAAAGGAGGAAATGTAAAAAACCTTACTAATGGTACCTCATTCAAACCTGTATTGAGTTTCAAAAATTGGTAAATTTATTTTCAAGTTTTTGTTCAATATACTTTACTTATCTAATTTGTTTGTCTTCGTTCTAGTTATCATTGAAATCACATATGGTTATCTAATAATGTTGTGATTGCACATCGATTAATCCAATAAATGTTGTAATAATGTGCAAGAAGTAGTTCTCTTGTAATAAAAAATAACTGACCCACATAACTGCTAAGATTTTATAGTTCAGTTGAGTTCAAAATTTTGGAGGCCTTCGTTCTAAGACACCGCATATTACGGACTTATGAGCGATTCGTCTTAGAGGTTTGTACTTACAATAATAGGCTAGAGTCCAAAAATTACATACACGCTTCGCTGAAAAAGAAGTCAACAAGAATCAAATTCAGAAGCAAAAATATTTCAATACTTTCTTTTACAGGATCGATGCAGCTAACAACGTAACATAATGTAAACCAAAGTATGTCCTTTTTATGTTTACAAATATAATCAAAATATTTCCATCCATGTTTACAAAATATTGAATTTTATGAAATCGGAAATGGGCCACAGAGTGTAAATGAAGTCGGAATGAGCTGTTCATAAATAGACTTCTACTCCCAAAGCATTCAAAGTTAATTCTCAAGTTTGGTTTCGATACATCAATTTGTTCGTTAGTTAGCGGGGGAACAAAATTCTTAGCACACTCACATACACACATACATTGGACATCATCGCGAAAATTTGAAAATAGTTTCTCCTGGAGGCAATTCGTTAAGATCTGAAGAGAACTCATACTTTTTTCGGCCGATTACAATACATTCTGTATAGTTGGAAAGTAAAAAAGATATCCGGAAAATTAAAGCAAAATAAAGTAGTATGTTCAAACAATCAAACACTATTTCATATATTCATTAAAACTGAAAATAAAATTATGTTCATATTTGTAGTATATCTTTATTACACACACATGAATGTTTTTACTACACATCTACTTTCGGTACTCAATTAGGAATAAATTTATCACACTTCATATTTTCGATTTTTATGTTGATTGTTTTTAGCAAAATGATTTATTGTTGAGACGTGAGTTTAAAGATTCAGAAATCTTGGTTCCCCATTCATCTGTGTCAGAACTTTCAAAACCAGGAATTGTAGACGATCGTGGGTAAAACGGATAGTGCATGTAAATCACGAGTGTCGAACACGTAGATCGCGGAAGCGCTCTGTCCACACTGTCGTTCCACAGCATTCAATTTCGCTGCTCTGTTCCAAAGGGAAATCTAATCAGTGTGTATGGGAGGGATACCACACACATTACAGCATAACGTAAGTGGTAGACTCATAATTGGTTATCCCTCGCCGTCGTACCATTACCGAAAGGACAAAATATATTAAATAAATATTACGCTAGATAGCCTCGTAGCGAGATAATTGTCTGACCATTAAAAATGAAAAATTTGTTATTTACTAACAAAATTTGAACCTTCAGTATCACTAAATATTAATTTATCAGAAGTATGCCCACAGATTTCGTGTGCATTAATTAAAAACATGCACTTCATGTTGAAATAGAAACGTTAACTTTGTAAACAAGGAATTGTACAAAAATTAAGTATTTCACATGATTTACATTATACTATATTCCAATCAATGATACTCAACAGACAATATTAAAAGTTTTGAAACAACTTGAAATATTTCATTTTATTGAGAAGAAAAATAATCATATTCGGAGGAATTTTCTTCAAAAACATCCCAGTAACGGTAAAGAATGTTTCATCTGAAATCAAAGTACGATTCATTTACAGAAAGAGTTTTCATTTAATACCTCAAACAATAAAAAATTGATAAAAAATAATGAAACAGAAAGACGGAGACTTGTATTTATTTATTGTATTTATTTTTTATGCCGAAGTGATATGCGTATTTTCAATAAGATTTCTACATGTTCATTTTTTTTAACTTTTTGTGAACTTTGGTATTTTTATAACTTTTCCATAGTGCAACCATTTGAAAGTACGGGGAGATCTAATAAAGTTATTATTTTATTAACTGTACGTGTTTTTAAAATAACGATTAATTTCAATTTTGAAAATGGACTTTAAACTCTTGGATTCTACAAAAATTTATTTCTCAATGTCAACGGTTTTCGAAACGATTGCAATGACTCTTAAATCAAATTTCTACGAGGTCTCATGTTAGAACTCATGTCTAGAGCACTGGAAATATCATCAGTGACAGATTCTCTTTCCTAAAACAGTATTTAACAAAGGGTAATTTCAATGATTCATTTTTATTTTTTATAAAAGTTCCATGTCTGGATCAAAAAGGTCTAATGCTCACTCTTTTCTCTAATGTATTGAAAAACCTTCATATTGAGATTTTTTTACAATAACAGTAATTCTTAACATTGATAACTACAGCAAGTTGAAAATGTTGACCAGGCTGGAATCGACCCAGGATCTCCTTTGAGCGCAGGGGTGTCACCTGTTTCTCCTTCTGTTCCTTTTCCAAGGCTATACGCTACTTTCATCCAAGTATGAAGGTGCGGATACATCTGAACGAGACAACGTACGAACAGGAATGACGCGAGGCGAGCCTAATTGGGCAGACCTGGTGATGAGGCGTGGCAAATCGCCTCGGACTCGTTCGCTCGGAGTGTTGTCGCTCATCACCAAGTCATCGGGTTCGATTTCCGATGACGTCAGAAAATTTGTAAGCTTTTCACTTTAATGTTCCAGTTCATATAGCTGGGACTTCCTTCCTGTATCCAGCTCGAACTAATAACTACTTCTAATTCTACAAACTACTCTCCACGTGGGCCAAGTTGTTGGTAAACCCAGCTAACCCGACCACCTAATAACAATGACCTACCACCCATGTACATAAGCTTCAATAGCACACATTTCCCAATTTACAAATACAACAATAAGAGAATTCGTAGTGAAAGTGAATGGTGAATGACACTGAATACTCGGTGTCTCGTTCATTCACTGGTATCTACAAAAGTGCACACACAAGGCATTCCCCACATCTCGATCGAGCTTAAACGTTGCCTCGTTTGGGATGTGTAAGCACCTTAATGATTTATGCATCCGGAAGACCACCTAGACGTTGGCGAGCGGGTCAGTCCATATCAAATCAACACATGGTCTAAGAGGGGCGTTTTGTGTAAACTTTTCATTGTTGCATCTTCCAAATGGGTTGAAATTTTATTTTTCTGAATTTATATGATGGCTACCTTTCTAAAAAAAATTATCAAGGTGATGGTCACTTAAAAAATAGATTAAAACTGTGATTTGACGTGGAATAGCCCTAAAGCCCCAATAAAAAAATGACCATCTCCACTCCATTCTTCCAACCAGATATTCTCCATTAGACCACTATTTGTGAAGAGACATCTATTTTTTTTCTACTATTTTACCAATTTTGAATAATATTACTACACCACAGAGAATTAAACACAAGGAGGGAAAATAACGTACTTGTTTAATGGGAGCAATTTCAACATTTTCCTCCCCCCAGGGAACTTAATCCAGTAAGTACGTGTTTGGCAAACACGGGGTCCCGAGCTGAGTCTGGCATTACTTCCACTTACTTGTGCTAGGTTCCTTCATTTCTCTTTCCTGATCTTCCTTGGTCACTTCTTGTTCTTTTCGATCCCAACGCTACTCGGTTGCGAGGGCTAAGGTATCTTTCATTTCCTTTCCTTTCTTTTTTTAAATATGTAATGTTTTGAGATATGTTTTTATATATTGTAATTCAGGAGGATGTTTAATGGCTTGAGTCACGCGGGGAGAGGCATGTTGGCTCTTCCTAATGCGTAACTGCATTTTCCCTACCTGGACAAGGTTTTAGGGTTCTAATGATCTCGATATCGATCCGTAAAGCCCCACAAAAAAAAACAACAACAACATTTTCCTTGTATTATTCCTACACATTAAGTGACTGGGGGAAGCCTGCAGAAATCTGATTGGGAATGACAATTATATTGTGATACATAATTATTACAATAGTAACAAATAAACATTACTTAATGCAGTTAATTCTAACAAATTCTGAAAAACTCCTTGGATGGAGGAAAATCGAATAATACAAAAATATTTATTTAAATGGATTTAAAATAAATAAAATAATTTATACAATATTTTAAGTACATCATTCACTATAATATTCGTATTCCGTTCCATTACATATCCAAATATAAAACATTTCAATGAAAAGTAAAACTGCTCAAGAGAAGAGACAAATGTAAATTTATAAGTAATGAAAATAATAGTGACAAAATTATCTCTATTATTTTGTCTTTATTCTGCAGTAAACATAGTTCATAGGAGATGGAAGAAATGAAACGGAGCAAGAATAAAAAAAGCTACTTAAATAAGAGACAATGAGAAGGTTTGTGTCTGATGTTTGATTAGTAGAAATGTTGGTTAATAGAAACATTATTTAAAAATGGTTACTTCCAATTTTTTATTTAAAATCCACTCCTCTTTACATACACATGTATGAAACACAGTTCCTGATGTTTCTGTACAAAAAAATGCATCGTGTTAAAATACATAAACTATTTCTGTATAATTCTGATCACTTAAAAATCATAATATACAATGATATAATTTTTGTCTCAACATAAACGAAAATTTATTTCATCCGTCATTTGTGTAAGCTTGTGTTTCCTTTGGACAACGGGAATACATGCTCAATATCGGTTACAAACATCGCCTCCATCCACATACGAATTTATGAGTCGACCTCGGCCTCTATCAGGAGATTGTATTACACTGAGCAATAATCAGCGGGGATGTCGCAGAGGCCGCCATGACACTCGGGTTTCATCCCGCATCAATATTGTCCTGGACATCGACACAAGTAGAGGCGACTCGATTCTCTAATTAAAGCTTACCTACGCTGCAGAGTAGTGATAGAGGAGTGAACAATTATTTAACTCTCGAAGAATGTGATGGGGGGGGCGGGTGGGGGGGGAGGGCTACAAAGTTACGAATATTCCATTACATCTACTTCAACAAGAGTTAATCAAATAATTATCTATGTCTCCAGGTCAGTGAAGCTGTAAAGATAAAAATTATTCTTTTCAAGTAATATAACAAATCATACATTTACCTTTAAAAGGATTAGCTTTTCTCGGTACATTTATGGCACCATTACTCTATAGATCTTCATAATGATGCAAAAATCTTGACCTTGAATTATTTATAGGAAATATTTTTTTATTTATAGGAAATCATTTACAATTACCTTGCATGTAACAGTGAATCACTTCACAATGTTCATTTTAAATCAGATAGAAAAATACTTTTGAATTTAGATTTGTTGTGCAGTGTTAACTGAAGAAGTGTAAAGCGTTAAAAAGAAGCTAACAGGTGTGTGTCACATTGCTTTTTTACATACCTCGAGATAAAATACTGTGAAAAATAATCTTAAAGATGGTGTTAAAATACGGACGTTCATTGAATACATTTCCAAGAAATAAAAATAAATGTGCAGGTCGGAGAAAGCAATTTTGAAAAATATGTGTAGCCACGCAGTGTGAACCAGCATGCAATTTCTCCATATTGCGTTCGTGGGAGGAAATCTAAATGCTTAGTTTCCCAAATTAAAATTCCTGAAGGCATGATGTCCTTAGAAGCTGTAGGATATATGGTAACGCTAGAAATAAATAGCTACATAAAAGAACGAATGAGGAGCCCGCTCAGAGATTTGACTTTTTGAAAAGCGTTTCATACGAACGCACTAGTCTGTTCGCTCTTATAATTTATTCTCATGGCATTGCATAAATATTAAACTTAAAATTAATAATGATTTTAAAAAATAATGCCACATTTGCATAAGGCATATTTAATTTTAATTTTTTTTAGATATGATTTTCGATCACAATAACTATAAAAAAGTCATTCTGTCTTCCGAAACCTTCAAAAATTACCCGGTTCAATTTTTATTATTTTTTCAGCAATTTTTCCTTAAATATTTTTTCGGGTACGTAAAAGAATTGTTGGGATCTACCTGATTTCCATATTTTTCACTTCTTAATCTGAATTAATATCTTATACCTTACAATAAAAATGAGTAAAACAATTTACCATAATACAATTAAATTAAAATGTTATTTTTAGAAATAACAATTGCAAGAGAGACTACGACCTTCTCTCCCAGACCCATTTAAAGGAAACAAAGTGTTTGAAAAAAGCTACAGGTAAATAAAATTACATGTAAGTTTTTTATCATTACAGGGAAGTTTAAAGAGAAGTAAGTATTAAGAGGATCAATAATACATTTCTCTTTCGTTTTATCATCAAGACATCGGTGACAACCAAAACGTCTCCAAAACGTATGTCAATTATCTAATTAATTACTTCTTGAAACATTTATTAATTAATTTACCACGCAACTCATTAAATAATGATTTAAAAATACCCAAAAATTTTAATTGCATTGGTTTTTTTGTTTGGTCCAAAATGACACTTTGTCCTTTGCGGTTCAGAAAATCTAAAATAATGTACAATTTGTCATAAACCATTTATAATTGTCCATTTGAGGATTTGCAACATTTTCACGCGAGCACTTGCTTCTTAAGATGTTTGTACGTTCACTTCAGGTAGTAGTGTCTTAAATAAAACTAAAGAAATGTCCGTTATTTGTGTATATAAAAAAGAAATAAAGTATTTATTTTATTTTAACATAAAAACACTTCACCTTCCATTTAAATGATATAATAATAATAATAATAACAATAATAATAGATCATAATATACATATAATTATTTTAAAAAATCAAAGAATTATTTCATTTTCAAATGTTTAGTTTTTTAAGTCACCACTTTGGTAATTTTTCTATGTTTATTTTTTTGTAACATTTATCGATATCATCTGCCATTCCGGAAATATTGTACTTTTTCCAAAATGTGACACATGAATCATGAGACAGTTGAGATCGGCCACTATCATTTGTCTGATTATGTGACCAGTGTGATTTACATCATGCAATAACGTGGCAAATCATCATGGCGTTTGTATACACGGTGAACTGTGTAAAAAAATACGGTCACGTCCCAAATCCAAAAAAAAGCAGATTTGTTTCTAAACTGCATGTGAAATAGTTGCATTTAAAATACATGAAGAGAGTTCCTAAATATTTTAATATTATACTAACGAATAGATAGAAAGTAAACCATGTTTCTTCGATATAATTTATAATATTGCTTGACGAAGCGATTAAAATATGAATAAGGAAAACATTAGGTTTCTCTGATTTTCGTACCAAGTTGCGTACCAGGTTACCTAGGTTCACCAAACTCTCGCAGCTTTGTTAGGACAGGTGCACAATTACGCTCGACAATGTTTAATAAAGTATCAATAAAAATAAAAATGGGTGGTAGTCCTTTTCTTCCTATTCTTGAAGTGGGACTTCTTTACCGTTTCTCAAAGAGTAGAATTTTCAAAAAAATATGTGAAATTATTTTTATTATTAAAACTCTAAATGTTTCATGAATAATAATGCTAATTTCCGATGAAGTGTAGTATTATAATATTATATTTAACATTGCAGTAGCGTGACATTGCCATCATAGTCAAAATTCAGTAGTCAAACAATTCACCCCCGCGTGGTTAACATAGTTTGACTTCTATAATCATGGATTAATCAAATATTTTTTTAATAAATCAGAAATAAAGCTTCAATTTTATCTGGTTTTTCGGTTTTGCTACTAACAGGTTAGACTGAAGTTTCATATTAGTTTTCTAAATCCTTGAATTCACTAGAAGAAGTTAATGTTATAGAGAATCGTAAAATACCTCAACCTAGCAAAAAATAGGAAAGACAATTAAATTAACTTACCAATTTCGTTAGTAAGAAGGAAGTTGAGGTAAAAATAAAAAAACTACTGTACTGTATAACACATTCTTATCCGAGGAGCAGTCCGCTTTCTCAGAAGACGTCCATGCTTCATTTCAATATACGAGGCCATAAAAGACGGGCGCCTGGTCTTAAACGTGCATCGTAGCCTCCACGTTATGACGAGCATTGCCGTCGGGTCTCGAGTAGCGACCTGTCAGGTCGTCCATCGTCACAAGTAAGACCCACGTAATACTTAGGGATCGAATGACATCAATGTTGTAAATTTTGCAGTCCCTGAAATTACGATAGTCAGGTTGAAGAAATGAATCTTCAGAGCATACATGTCTCACCTGATTACAGTCGATACCACATATCAATATTTTATGATAATATCAAAGTTTCGTAATTCGCAAGGACATCTCTTTATGTTTCAGTTTTCAGTGGAGTCCAGAATTATACTGTCATCGTAAAGTCAAGACATTTGGTTTGTTACGCAGAGCATTTTTGTTTGAAAAGGTAGTTTCTTTTTAATCTTTTCAAATCTTTTTTCATAATTTCAGTCGTTTCAAATCTTGTTTTAATCGTCTCAAATCTTTTTTTCATAATCTGCATTCTCTATTTACAATTTAATTATACTCTTTAAATACAAACCAATATTTTTCCCTAAAATATGAATTTTATTAAAACGTCCATTCTTTTATTGAGGATATTAGTTTGACAAAATAATTATGCATTACAAGCTGGTATTACGAACAGCTCCTCGAATACTTTCGCTAAAGCAACATACTGATCACGTAAGCAAACTAAATGTAAGAGTAAGTGTAATACCTACATCTAATTATCATTTCTTTTGATCATTTAAATAATATGTAAGTAAAAGAGAAGTCAGTCATTTTGAAGAAAATTAATGGTAAGAAAAGTTATAAATTCACCTGTAAATTAAACATTTTGGGCCAAACATTTTTGTTTTAATGTTTTTGCTCCCCAATTTAATTTTAAGGACAGTCACGCCAAGATAGTAAGTTCGTAAAAGACCTTTTGTTGCACAACTTGACGACTACTTGGAGAAAAACTCTTGGAGTGAAGTGATGGCGGACCTGAGATCACGGAAGTTGACTAGAGAGCTCTCGATGAGGCGTTCATCAAAACCGAAACAACACGAGTAGTAGGGGCTCAGGGACAGATATTAAATATATTTTACAGGTGGCTATAAGAGTATAAATGAGAACATCGTGCCAAAGAAATGTTGATCAGTTTTCCATTTACTATCCCTCAGAACACTTCGCGTCTAAAAGTTACATAAAACAAAAACAATATACAGAAACAACTATAAGTCAAATTGAAACAATTGTTATTCATTGCAAAGACACCGCATCATTCAACACAATTCACAATTCACAAGATACCTACTCTGAACATGAATCAACAATTTGCAACTGATAGAGCATTACATGTAGAATTACAATATTACACAGAGTACAAATCTATTTGCCTTTACGATCCTAAGAATTTGAATGTAGTCCATTTAGATTTTAAGTTTTTTGCAGGTGATAAAATCAACTAGGTCCAAGTTTCTTACTTACACCCCATCTTTCACAAACTTCTCAACCCATTTTCACACAATAAAGGTACCATAATCATTTTCTTTGTAGAACAGAGTGAATTATGAACTTCACACAAGTTCAAACAAGACGATATTGAGTGGTTCGGTACTTTCCAATTCAACAAAACCACGAAAGTACTAAGATATCTTATGAGGATGTATTATTCATTCAATGTAGTGCAAGAGATCATACGTCCAAAAACATTCTCGTTGTTTTATTACATGTTGTTCGTGTCATGGTTTTGGATGGTACTGGTATACTGACACACCACAAATTTATTGAACGAACTTTCATTTATAGCAGACCACGAAATCAATACAATAAAACTTTAAATACCTCTTCTTCAGCTGTTTAATACACTCGTACTATAATAAAAACGTTTCACTGTAAACGCATTGACTCCTCGGAGAGTAGTCATAATATTATTGTGTATTAAAATATAATATTTTTCTTTAAGACAAAATATGATATGCATATCCAAAACTCAAGACAATACATTGTATTGGGACAGTGGCAGATGTATTGTATATTGAAACAATTAGACTGAAGTCAGTAGGTCTTCCATTTTTCATGTTAATAGAAAGTAACTGCTGTTGAATCTTTATGTTTGTATATGTTTATGTCAGTGAATGAGAGTGTGATTGGAGATAGTATTCGAACCCCAATTCGACAACAAGGTCAGTCGATGTCAAGGGGACTATTGTGAGTCGAACATTGTCTCTACTTCTACAGAAGATTGGATCATTTGTCAAACATAGGAAAGAGATATGTCAAGAGCATGATGGCCAAATGAATCATTCTGTAATTCCCAACAATAGCATGAGTGACTTGGATACAATAATCAGCTTTTCGTTAAATAGACAGATATCATTTACATATAATAATATATAATATAATTTATATAGGGTAAAAGCATGTCACCAGATCCGTTTAGTTTGTCATTTACTTACCAAATCCACAAATAAGAAGATTGATTTTGAACATAAATTTATATATATATATATATATATATATATATATATATATAAAGTATTAGTATTAGTAAATTTTGGTGTTTCTTTTCAACTAAAATGTTATAAATATAACTGTAAATATCCTGTTGTGAAATTAATAATAAATAATTAGTGACACAATAGAAGAATTTCAGAACTGAAAGAGGCAGAAAAAATAATGATATTTGGTGAATACGCTTACTTAATGTGTTTTTTTATATTCTAAACTTCCCTTAATTCAACTTTTCTTTCCTCATTTTTAATCTTACAGGTACATCTTATAAATGTTGAGAAATATACAGCGTTTAACTCTCTAGACTTCTTGAGCTCTCATTGGATATCCCAATATTACATTAAACATTAAATTTAAAAAATCTTTTTTTATATTTTTTTATCATTTCTTCTTCCTTTTATTTGCTATAATAGGCAATAATAATTTTACAATACCATTCATAAAATTTACTACAATGACATTACTTAACTTTTTACCTTATCTTACGTTTCTTAATAGAACGTATCCATGAGTGTAAGAAAATAACAAGAATTTTTTTAAAAATAATAACTGTGGAGAACAATAATAGTCATGTTGAATTTTTAACCTCTTGAATTTAATTTTAAATATATAACATTTTTTGCTTCTATAGAGTTCTAACTGCAGGAAAAAGTATTACACTTAGCATAAATTAAAATAATAAAACTCTTGAATTCAATAATCTCTCAAGAATTAAATCTAAGACAATTCAATCTATTTTCGAATAACTATACTCATCGTAAAACATTTGAGGTTAAAAACAGTATTCAAGTAGATTTTTACCACGGACTGAAAGTAACTCTTAAATCCTACATTTGATACTCGAAGCCTTTGCCTCTTTGTATACGACTCCAACGTATTCGTTTGTTTGAAATGATGGATGTTATTTGACCCAATAGATTTAATTGAAAGGTTCCCTATGCATCTATTACCTTATGTTCATGTTTGACGTGTATGTCCCCTCGCAGAGGGAAATATGCATGCGATCCGCTCGCTCGTTTGATTGTTACAGCAGAACGAATACTGCAGCAGCGATAGGATTTCCCGTCAGGAAAGAGTTTCTTTTAACACATGTGGGAGCTGGGAATGTATGCGATCGAATAGAACAATTATTTGACGACGGGTTCCACTGATAGGTTACGACTGCTGTAAAGAGCGAGCATCTCCCCCAGTCTCCTTCATCACGTTGAGTGATTCTACCAGGGTAGGAGTCGTTGATTGTGTAGTTGTAAATCGGCATGCATTTGCATGCACGCTTCTCTTGTAATCGATCACGCGCCATTGACTAGTTATCGCAAAGAATGTAAGAATATAAGATATATTACGAACGATTGCTTATACATATTCAATTGTTAATACAGGAATGAACGGTCACAAATGATGCTAATGCATAAAAATTAAAAAAAATACTTTTATTCCAACAACATTTATTTTCAAGAAAACTTTAGTTAATATTAATGAAGTCCAGAAAAGGCAATATCTTCAAATATTTTCATCATTTATCATTGTTTCTGGACATGTTTCATGGGATAAATGTTAAAGCTGAATGAATTCTATTAAATATAGCAATAATTATGGTAGAATGTTAACTATAATTTAATACATATAACGTGGGTTAAAAATTCAAAAAATAAAGTGATGCTCCGTTCGGCAATAATGTTACGTTATATTTGTTAAGAAGTTTGATATTTCTTGTGTTTAATTTTTTGTTACATTCATTTTGTATTCTAATAAACAAATTGTATGTGACTTTCATGTTTTATAACAATTACAATCCTTAATGTATTTTTGCGTCCAACACCTTATTTATCTAACGGACGGTAATAAACACATAATTTTTAATAACATAAGGTTGTAAAAGCTGTTGCTGACATGAAAATTATAAAAATATACACCTCAACTTGTATTTTTAATTCATAAAATTATGTTAAATCTTTTTAGAAAAATATGTACTTCATTTTACCGGTATTTACAGAAAATTTGATTTAAAGTAGGAAGGCGTTATTTCCCTTCTTTTACTTTATGTTTTTAGAAAAAATCTGGTGTGAGAATCTCCCGGTAGTTTATTTTCTTTGTTAGTCTTCGAAGATATGAGTGTTTTATGTTTTCAATTGTATACGGCCCAAAGCATGACTAATATGTCTTCTTGCTGGAATTGCAGAAAACTAGTCGGAGACCCGTAACCACATGGTTCCCCTCAATCACACTTTTTGACGAGTAAACCATGTACTCTGTGTATTCAAAATGAGTCATGAACAACACAGTTATTGAGGCAGACACATATGATTAATATAGACATGAATAAAATGGTGTAATAAGTATATTCAATGCACTTTTAATGAAATTTTGACGTAGCCTTCCTATTGTGTTTAATTACCCTTGTTCAATTTAAAATTAAAAATAACTTCTCTTGTGTGTTTCCATTATTATCGATGTGTTTGGTTAGCAAATGGTAGTTTAATTGAAAAATTAACTAATGTGATCAAAATTCTTTTAATTAATATCACAAATGTAATTAAAAAATATACAGATATACCCAATTGTAATTAAATTATAACACAAGATTGTATTTTTCGCAAACAAATATGACTAAAACATTTTCAGAAAGATATTTCATTGAAGGAATTCAATAAACCCCTAGAAGGAATTCAATAAATTCAAGAATTAAAGAATTTCAAGAATTAACGAACGTGACGTCTGTTGTCTATGGCAGGATGTCTATGTCGGTTGCAGTAAATTATGATATTTTCTTGAAATATATTTCCCACACCAGGATTACAAATATTATTCATAACTCAACGATTTTCACATACAACTTCATTTGGCTTGCGCGCATCTACATTTCAAAACTATGCATAAATAGCAACTTACCCTTCATTGACCGAACACTAGTGGACTCAGCAGTGAAAAGTATACGCATTCATAACACTTCGAACACTATAATTATTTATGTAAAAAATGTTTAGTTTTGCTGGAAAATAA
This sequence comes from Laupala kohalensis, assembly GCA_002313205.1. Lineage (NCBI taxonomy): Eukaryota > Metazoa > Arthropoda > Insecta > Orthoptera > Trigonidiidae > Laupala > Laupala kohalensis. The sequence goes on along the minus strand of NNCF01125800.1, from coordinate 138,529 downwards.
CACCGAACATTGTCAGAAAGAGAGAAGGAAACTCCAGATGAAACCAGATGGTGAATGCACCTGGTCTTGGGATAGAGGATGTTTCCACTCTCGTAAATAACGCTTCGAGACAAAGTAATATAACAAGTTAACGTACTATGTCCTCATTAATGTTAATCTACTATGACAATTTTCTAATTGTTTTTAAACCATGAATTTCTTCCATAAAAAGATTTCAAGGAATAAATAATCTGGAGTGTGCCCGACATAGTTTCCCAATGATAATTCACAACAAAAAGACCATAGCACTAATCACCCTACAAAGTAATAAAAATATAAGAAGACTGGAAAACACTTCCAGAAAAACATCATAATATACACTGTAATATGTACACCTCATTAATAGATCAGATAGAGGAAAACTTGTACTACACACAGCTGTTCCGTCTCTTTCAACCCCATGAGATGTTTCGCATGAGATATTTCGCATGAGATGTTTCCACGTTCGCGACTTGTGACTTGAAACTTTCCGATAACTAATGAAAGTTCGTCACACGCGATTAGGTGCCATTGAAATTGTATCGTCATTAACAACTGGTCGGGTAAAACCTTCTCTGTCTTCACACTTTTATCGAGTGACTTACGTGACTAATTCACCGGGAGCTCTTCTTCTATCCTCGTAGTTGACAAAATCTCAAGAGAGCTTCGCTTTCCTTCTTACCTCCAAGTAAAGACATTCCCCCTACTCCAATTTTCTCCCTCTCTCATTGTACTTTCTAGACCCAATGATATTCCCCGCTGATTTACGCCTTGGTAACCTGCAGCGCATCTCATTCATATATACGAAAAGTTATCCTAAATTGTGGCAAGTTAAATTTGACAAGAGAGCTCTTGGTTTAGTTCCTAGAAGAGGCAACGTCGAACGGTGACAAATGACAAATACATTGTCATTTGAATCTCCGAACGAGCTGAATGCGATACGCTGCAGGTTATCAAGGTTGATCTTGGCGTATTTTAATTTGTCGGCATTATAAACGAATAGCAAGTCAGTGAATAACTAAAGTAAGTACACAACAAATATGTCAGCGTTTGGAAAATTTAGGTCTGCGTGCAATCGAAAAACGAGGCCAAGAAAATAATGAACGGATGCAACTACGGTTAGAACAAAACAGACGTCGTTATGCTAGACGTGAGAGAGCTTTATTAGCAAATGTAATACCTACTTATAAATTAGGTGTAGATTTTAATGTTACTAATAGTGTTAATTTTAACACGTGTGTAATAGTTGCTTTATTAATAATATAAATTTTGTTGTACTACAAGTGAGTTCAATGGTCTATAGGTTACGTGCTTGTTTCTCAATGACAAAGTCCTGGATTCCTCTCTCCAAAGGTGCGGGATTTTTCAAATTAATTGTTGTCGATGATATGATAAATCTATTTATACATTTGTTTATACATACATACATCTATTTATACATACAATCTATTTATACATACAATCTATTTATACACTAAAAATTTGTTCTTTAACTGCAAAAAAAATGTTTTAATAAATACAATAAAAATGTTGAACACACGAGGAAAGTATAGTCAGGCAGATCATGTTGACAAAAATAAATGAGAATATAATTTTCTCGGCTGAGAATCGAACCCGGACCTCACACATAGATATTCCAGACGTTGACACAATTGAAGACAAATGGTTATTTCTATTTACTTTCTGTAGGTGTTCTACCAGGTAAATACAGTGAGTCATTTCCAAAAAAAATTAGGAATCACTCCTTAAACCCGGACACACACACACACATAAAATCATATATGCGCTACGTAAACTGCGCAGTTACCAAATTAGCAAAATAGTTACGTGTTTAATCATTCGTTATATTAACTCATAGCAGTGTAACTAAGTAAACCGTGGGTTAAATCCCTTTACGAAAAATATTTTTTAAAGATCATGTTATGCGATGTCATACATCAGTACTGTATTTAAAAAAATTACGATTGATTGAAAATCATATGACCACTCTGTGAGTCATTCAAGCGAAGCTCGGTCAACCAGATTTAGCATTAAACAAACCAACAGTAGTGTTATTAAATATTTAGTACAATTTCATGCGAGGAACAGAACACGTTAATGAATGAGACGAATGGCTGTGACTTTAATATTTCGAAAATATATTTTAGTTGTCAATTCTAATCATTTATTAAATGCGTGTTGTACTGTGCTATCTGTTAATCTAAAGTCATGGGGGAAATACTGGTGGTGTCCAACGTCAAACAATCGGCACCGCCATAGCCATCTATAACATAATTAGTTAATACAATTGTATTTCTCACACCACAGCTTGTAATATAAATAGCTATAGCACTAATAAACCGTGAACAGAAACAAAATAATGGGTTCGCAAAATTCGCAACAATGGATATTATTGATGTATGTATCAGTGCAAAATTTAAAGAATTTTGAACAATTTATGAAGTGCAAAATTTGGTCGTAAAGTGCATATAATTATAATTCGACCATTTCAACAACTTCATCTAACATTGAAAAACTTCACAAAAATCACTTTAAAAAACATATGTGAAATACATAGAAAAATAGAAAGAATGTGTAATATTCTTAAATTATTTGGGAAATATATATTTAAATATTTTTATTTATTGAAATATGTGAAATACATTGATAATATCCCGCAAACAAAAGGGATTTTCAGTCAGACCAGAATTCTCGGGGGGAACTGAACTATGAAACATTGGAATCTCTATTTCTTATTTTTAAATCAATTTTCCATCCTAACAACAAAAGAAGATAATCCCAAACCAATGCCAGATATAAAAACGCTCTTTTTTAATATCATTCAGCGAAAGAACTTTCGGTTGTAGAGCGTAATATGTGAAACTGTTAAAGAGGCTAGTGGTGTATCAGAATAAATTGCGAAGAAGTGTGTCACTCCAGTCTCAATTAGATGTTGAATCTTTTTGCTCACAGTAGACGAATATTCCCAACCACATCTTACAGCAAATGATAAGTATATTGATGGCATTAAATATTCCTTTGAAATATGATAAAGATTCGTTTAGAATCTAATTTTATCATATCTTATCACACTCTCAAGATTAGAATGATACTTCACAAAAGAATAAGTCCTATTGTACCTAATGAAAGATGCTAAACGTGTCATAATCATTCCCGTACATCTTGGATATATTATATGAAATTTCATTTCATCAAATTGGTTAACCATGTGTCTCACATGTGGATTTACGAATATCTCAGGAAATATTTCATTAATTTTTCGAGGGTATTTATCTCACGATCAGCTTTTGCTACAGTCAGAAAGCTCGCGAAAACTCCAGCAAACGTATTTAATATTATTAGACTAAATAGACAATCAGATCATCAATGGTCTTTGTTACGTACCGAAAGCTTCCGTTAACACTACTTTGAAAACATGGAACTGAGACGGCAACCATGAGTCGGTAGAAAAGTTTATGAACGATCACAAATCCAACAAAATAATGTAAATTAGCGATCCATACATCCAATGAAAATGAATCATAAACACTTCATTTCAATCTATGTGCGCTGGGTACAAGAACACAAATGTTTTCGTGTAGATGAGGATACAAAAATTCATAACTATCATTTGCGTCAAGTGCCATGAGAAGCGGTCAAAAATATTGTAGTTAAAAAATATAAGGTTGGCTTTCCGTCTCTATATAACTTGGTTTTACTTGATTTTTGGTGGTTAACATCTATAAAGTTGTGAAGATTATTTGTATGGTGTACAATAATCTTCAGTAGAAGATAATCTCACTTTACAGGTACCTTCTTCTATTTCAAAATAATTCTATCAAACGGACGCAGTACGAGTAATTCCAAAGCTTACATTCAGTTTTGAATTGTTACGAAAATTTTCTGTATCATTTGGAAAAGAAACAGATGAATTCTCCAATGAATCTCTGATTTTTATGATCAGTATGATCTCTTGGATTGATCCTTCGGAGTAGTATGTTAATATTGTAAGAATGAAATGTATATTTAAAAAATCTTCCACACAAGTCACAAATATACATTATATTCGATAGATGTATGATGACAGTCTTTTTTCAACCTAAAATCGGTCACAAATTAATCAAGATTAAGGCGTTCTTGTTCCTAAAATTATTTGAAATGTTTAACATAACGTTATTCTGAAATACATATGTTCTAGCAAATTCAAATTTTAGTCTCGTACAGAATTTAGACGTTAGACACAATATTTGGCATATACAATTTTACGACGTGTTTTAATTACTAAGGAAACAGTTTCAATATTAAGCTAAACTAATTTTATTTCTCCACACTTTTGTGTTTTCTTGTTGTTGCCATATTTTCTTGTTTTGGATTCTATCTTCAGCGTAGAACGTAGTGTTCTTCATTTTTTTCTGGTTTTCACATCGTACATATGAAAGAATCTCTTGTTTTCAAATGTGTACAAATTATGTGCAAGCCAATACACTTTAAAACAATGAGTGATCATACGTCGTTACTGCTGTATAGTTCTGAGAACATTTGAGTTCGAATGTTCTCAATGATATCCAAGGATTTTGAGAAATTTTAAATAACTTTGAAATCTTAAATCGAGGAGTAGGGAAGAATATAAAGGACCGATTCTGCACGGACGACTTGGATTATGAACATTTAAATTGTCTTAAAAATCATGAAACTGCATTATACTTTGTGCAAGATGCTAAATATAATTCCAACTCATTGAAGGGTATTATATATTGCTATAAAAATAAATTGTTACCACGACAAAACACGACTCATAATTTATTACTTTTTTTATTATTTCGTAATTATTTTTGTTTATATGATGCCGGATTGGAAAGTAAGTTCCATTATCCTCTGCAGTGCGTAAAAACGGTGTAACTGACATGATTCATGCTGATAAATCTTGTTAAGAAAGCATTTCGTCACTTCACATGCCAGTACTGTTTTTCTCAAATGACTCCTGTTGGTGCGAATCCGTCTTATTGAGAATCTCATGATTCTTTTTCCGCTGACAAAGAACTTAAATATTGCTGACATTCACCGCAAAATCGATAATTTTCTGTGAAACCCACGAGAAACTCAGAACTAAAGACGCGGTCTATTGAGCTTTTGTTGTTTTGCACGACATAGCCAAGCAGCATACTGCCACTTCCAATCAACGTCTACTCGTCTCTTTCAAGTGCGATTCGTCCTTACAGCTCTGGTATGGCTCTGTGATACATTTACCTTTGCTTCAACATAAAGAAGAGACTAGCGTCACAAAGGCGACAAGTTCAGTGAGTGCACCAAAATATAACTCATTGGTGGCAGAATTTTACTATGTTGGTATTACAACTCTCGATTATCTTAGAGCATTAATATTTTTTAAAAAGTTAAAAAATTGAGAAGGTTGAATCTTTAAGCAGTATGTGATAAAAAATTTCTGTATGAATTATTTTTTCACAAACAAATGGAGCCTATATTCCCAATAATCGGACTATTTTAAAAACTCTCCCTAACTACATTCTGCATAAGATGTAAAAATTGAAATAGTTAACCTTATTAATATTGTCCATAAATTACATTCTTTACATTTTATTGTATCCAACATTATTTTTAATATAATTTTTATAATTATTATTATTTTAATATAATTTTTACGGGTAATTATCCCGTTCCACATGTATTGTATTGAGGAACTAGATTAAATTCAAAGAAACTTTTCTTTAATTGTAAAGCTTACACGTCACACGTGTGCAATTATATATACGTTTTGTTTTTTCTTTTTGTGCTGTTCTCTAGTGTGATGGAAGAGTAGCCAAGAGTATCCCTTCAAAATAAACGTATTGCCATTAAGCAGGATGAATTTCATCACAGAGATCGCTAGATTATTCGTATATGTTAATGACCAACAGACGCACTGACACTAGAAAAGCTCAAGGTTGATAGTGGACGTTGAAAATTGTCTGATCGGTAGGTGAGGTAGCTTTGAACTTCATAAAGTTAGTGAAAATAAAAAATACATTTAAATCACACATAGACGTGAGAAAAAGACGTTCTGGCTTCCGCCTTCTTCAGTGACGAAAATACCAAAGAAAAATGTCTCCCACCCGTTTTCATTGACCATCTACTAGAAGAAATGGAAATATGTGTATATATTCGTGAAAATTATTACTTTTAACTATTCATTGTTTTCCATTTAATCGAAGAGTCTCCCTAGGATCAAATATAACTTATTCTCGTCTTACAAACTTTTATTTAATTTTCTCCGTTCGTACGTATGTATGTTTCTTTTTTTACAAGGGTAGGTGAATAATCTGCTAACAGATGCTCTTAAGGGTCCGCACTTCAGGGGTATATGGGGATGGACTTCGTCGCGAAATGATACGTTCTAGTACCATACCAGCTGTATCCAGCATAGATTGACCGATAGGAGGGCGGTTTATTTGGTGGTCGTTTCCCTTTAGGTCTAAGGACGAGATTTTGCTTCCAAATGGGAAGAAAGATTCCTTCTCGCAGATTGGGGTTGTAAGTGTCCAGGAAGAATTGTGGTTGATTTTGGATGGCTACCTTGAGAGCCATGATAGGTATGCAATCTGGGCCGGGTGCTTTAGAATCTTTCAATTTCTTGCAGACCTGAAGTAGTTCCTCTTTGGTAATTAGATCTACTGAAATTGGATCGTCATTCATGCTTGGTGCAGAAATTTCAGTGTTTCTTAGTTGATATGGGAACAGTGTAGAGACTATTCTCACCAGAACTGTGGGCAAGATGGAAAAGTAGTAGATAGGTCTTTTAATCTAGCAATTACAATTTTGTATGGCCCACCCCATGAATTACAGTCTACCTCACTGCATAGCTATTTTCAACTACGCTTATTGCTGATTTTAATGGCCTTTCGCTGCGTTCGCCTGTATTCCTTATGTTTGTCGTTCACAAGGTCATAGCTTGGGCTCCCTCACGCTTGTTGAGCGAGCCTTCGAGTGCGATGGCAATACCTCCGGAGTTAAGGTATTTCCTCATTCCACCAGGCTTTTGACACAGTTTTCCTGATCTTCTCGTCATAAATGCATCTAAGGCGTTCGTCAAAAAGGCCATTATTTGTTCAGACATTTCACCCACATTTCCGGAGAGTTTAATAGTCATCAAGCATGGCAATGAACATCTCCCGTTCGAAGGAGTGTATATTCCTAGAGACCACGCTTCTTCGCTACCTTGCTACCTTTAACCCGTTCTTATACTTTATACACTATAGCCTGGTGGTCACCATGTGTGCAGAAGCCTCTGTATTTCTAAGATACAATTATTGTACTTAGGCAGTTAATTGCAAAGTTAAGTGAATAATTGAGCTGTAACCGTTTCTAATAAAAGTAGGAGTGGGTCCTATATTGTTGAGGTCGCCATAGGCAAATCTGTCAAAAAGTGCTTCGCACCTCTTGTTAGTTTTTCTACTACCCCAGACTGTCGCCCAAGCACTAATGTCACCCGCGATGATAAATGATTTTCAACCTCTGGCGTCTGCGATCACCTGGTCCAATACGTTCTTATATTCGTTATGTGAAAAATTCGGGGAAGTGTAGACGCTGTAAACGAAAATACCGTTTACTTTCATCCAGACATAACCATCGCAATGTGTCTGCGTATATTCTTGGATGTGGAGATCTCCACAGACCCAGATAACTGCGCGACATGTTGTGTCAGACTTCTATTTTGGCGAGTCTGTTTCCTTGAACTGCTCACGAACTATTGCAATATCAATGATTCGCTCATGCACTGTTTACATCAATAGATCTTGAGCTGCATCGGATTTTTAAGATTAAGATTTTTAAGATCTTCATAGTCCGTTTCTCTGTGCTACGAGCAAAGCTTCATGGAAAACTGGACATTTTGGGCCAAACGAAGGACGCCATTTGTCTTCTTTTTATTGACAAAAGAAGTGGCTTGGAGACTTAGTGCAAGTCTTCACCTTATGGATTTTCTCTCCGCAGAGGTAGCAGGTGTTCGTGCTACCTGCCCCTTACAAGTCCGAACCATCCCCACGAAAACCCACCACTTGTAGCGCCTAGAAACGACAAGTTTTCCCTGGTCTCGACTGTTCACCCAGCCAATTCTAATCTTCATCATAAAAGCTTTTGGTGCCGTTGAGATGAATACGGACGCCCCCAATGAGGCGTTAGGTCACAATCAGTTATCATGGGTGATACTATATCCTCTGTACCCATGGGCTATGGGGTTATAATGAGGTAGCAGGTAAAAATAATTAAAAATAGTTAAATATTGGAGTTAAATGCAGTAGTTTTGGGACCGCTGAATATAACAGTGACACTCAATGCAACAAGACCACAATTTTACAGGAATATATAGAGCAGATGATGTGTATCAGACGGGAGTTCAAAGCGGAGAGGACATGAAGACATGACGATAGAGGGACCGCGAGGACAAGAAAGGTCTGAAAAGAAAACAGCGACACACGCCAATAAAACTATGTTCAACAATGCGATAAACAGAAAATAATTTATTGTAATAAATAATAATTGAAGAATTATAAACCCTGGTAGTAGCGTTGTGCCAAGGAACAGGGTATACAGTGGACTATGTAAATAAATAACAACTTAAACCCAAAATCACCACCCATGAGGAATAAACCCCTTTTGATAGAGGGTAAGAAGTGGATGTAATGTAAAAATAATGGAAAATACTCTCCGGGAAGGGTACGACACGTAAAAATGATCGAAAATGACATCAGTAACGAGTTTGTGGCATCGTTGAGCAGATATAGTAATATCTTGATAAATTGAGTCTAAATTCAGCGCCAATGGAATATAAGATACACCTAGCACATCTTGGGTAAGGGATTGGAATGAGGGACGAGTATAAATATTCAAAGACAACCGAAATTAAAGTGGAATTCATCAAATATGAGGTAACTTAATGAATAGTACTTAATTCATCCTCAACACTGCTTGTCCTTGACAAACCTCCATACAGTACTAACACCCCTAGGGATGGGGATGACATGTAAGGATCATTCAAAGTGATACAGATATTCGAGTTGATACCATAGTTTTGACGGTCGCAAAATCAAATAGTGGTTACTTTCATCTACGATCGGCTCCATACACTGCAGTTCACCTAGGGAGCATTTAAGAATTATCGGAAATAACATACCTGAGACAAATTCAATTTCCGGTGTCAGCTCTGATATTGTTCAGCTCAAAATTAAGCCTCCAATGACCAGGAGGAAGGGTGGAAAAGAGTTGAAAGGCTGAAATGAACGAAAAAATGGCTGAAAAGCAACAATTTGCATCAGATTCACAATTGTCAGGGTGTTTGAAATGTATATTTATAACTCCAATGTGTGGAATTGGAAGGGAGGCTCATGTAAGTGCAATACGTAATCGATAAAGATAGATATTTCCATATATTCCGAGGTCTCCCAGATGAAGAGAACAAGACACTGTATACGAAGAAAGAAGGCAATTTGGGCAATGGTCAATCGTAAATGAGAGAGTTCTCCAACATTCTACATGTCTACGCAAAAGCGCTTACTTCTGACAAAGCTCTGCTTATCTTTTGAAGACCGATCCAATCTAAAATGTACTCCACTAGAAATTCTCTCCATCTCCTCCGAATGAAGTAACAAAACAAAGCTGCATTCTCAAATTATTTAAATCAAATAATGAGACTATTTCTAGTCAGAACGTTATACAGGCCTGAAACAAGAGAGAAGATGAACCATTACTGCAAGTGTCAAACTCATTAGCTCTTCCCGTGACTGTATCCAAAGCAGGTTTTTGATAGTGAAGAATCCACTTAGTAGTAAAATATAACACAAAGTTGGACGGTGCACAAACGCCATTTTGACAAAATATGCGAGGAGAACTGGGAAACTATCGTCGTAAACATAATTCCAATTAACAAGTTATTACCAACACGACATGATTGTGGGATTTTATGTGGTGAGAGATTATAAATTAATTTCGACCACAAAAGATCGAAAGAATTATACTTATTAAGCAACTATTGCGGAATTTAACACATTCAAAAAAAACAACAACATAGTCATCATCATTAATAGCTCAAAAATTGAAGGGACGAAATGGATATGAGATCATTATAAATCAATACACAATAAAATTGGTTAACTAAAAAATAACGTATAGATATGGGACTTGTAATATTTTCATAGAAATGACAATTTCAACTCCAAGCTCTTAGTATTTTCAAGAGTAATAACAAAAGACTCAGATTTATTAGGAGAATCATTTACCAATATAATTATGTAATCTATAAAATACACAATTTTCAATGATGCATTGTCAAATAAGGACATACTTCAACAACTTCTCTTCAAATTGAACAACTACGTATAAATCACTTTTAAAAGAGATCACTAGTATAAATATATATGAAATACATATATCCCACACACGCAGAAGCACTCCCGCAAACAAAAGAACTTTTACATAACACAAACATTCCCGAGGGGAACCTCTAATCGGAGAATTTACGCCAAATCCATTCCTCAGCATAGCCAATCCTCGCAATAAACAGTTCGAGGCGGACACACAGCCAAGTGCGCCATATATCACGAGCGAAACGCGTCGGTCGCTTCTGCGTCGGCCGCGCGTTCAACGAGGGATGGCAGTAGGCCGTACGCAGCGGTAGACCGCTAGAGTGCATGCACGCACGCACTGGGAGTGAGTGCTCCAGGGGTGCAGAACAGCAGTGAGGGCGCGGGGTGGTTGGGTGGCAGTGAACAGCGGCCTCGCTGACGTGGCCGCACATGCATCAGGTCTGTTGACGCGAGTTGCCACCTCCCTCCCTCCCTCCCACGCCTGAGGCGTTCCTCGCGCACGGTTTACACAAGGGAGGGGGATGGGTGAAGGGAGAGTTTGGAGATGGGTGAGACGTAGGGTGTCGAACCCCCAAATAGAGCGTGCTAATGTCGGCCAAGGATAGAGGTGTGTGACGTGAGGAGATGGATACAATAAAAGAACAGTTAGGAAACTCTTCATGGTTTAGAAAAGAAGAAATTTTTCGAAGTTGAAAACTCCATTTCAGGCAAGATACAATAAAACACACAGCCTCACTAAAAAAGAATCTCCTAATTTTGTAGGAGAAAAATAATAATTTGTTGCTCATTTGTTGCCCAAGAATATAATTTGTTGCTCTTACTGTTTCCTAGAAACTGTTTACTATAATTTGTTGCTCTTACTGTTTACTTCGGCTTAAGTCTCAAGCTGGAGTATCCACATCTATATCTCCGGAACCAATACAGATATCGAAGTGCTGTTTGCGGAACAATTTGTTGCTAATTTGTTGCTGATATGTTACGCAAGAACGAAATTTGTAGCTGATCCCGTTTCAGAGAAACAGAGGATTTATCAGTGAAATGTTCTTCTGTGTTTTCAATGATGAAGTCTGACCTACTCTCATGTATTTCTTGTCAAATAATTATTTCTTATTTACCAAACTTGTCGAATGTTCCTTTTTTATATTACTTCCATACCTTAATTGGACAATGGAAAAATAAATCAAATTCACTTGCACATATTTCTGAAAGATTTCAATTCAGAATTTGGTACCATTCTAAATAATATAAATATATTTGTGTTCAATTATATTTTGTTGTTTATATAAATAATCATTTCTGATAAGTAATCCTTATTTCTTCTTTTTTTATACCTAGTTGAATATTTCATTACCCAAGATTGATTAGATAATCCATCATATTAGTCAAGTAGGGCATTAGGGATGTAATATTTCTGAACAGGTCCTTCCTATACCATAATTCATTTTTTATTGAAAATTTATTTTGTATTGTATGTTTTATATGCAATTTCCAGTAAATGTATCTTTCACTGTGAAGAAGGAAATTAAGAGAAAAGAATCGAGTAGATTTAGTAATTGCTAAACATGTACTTTCGTCTTTTTTGAAGCACCTCATATGTAGTTTTAATACTTATGTAACAGATAACACAGTAGAAACCGGTTCGGCAGTCAATTTTAGAATAAATAAACCAGTGATGCGAAACCATTGCACATACTTTCTCATATACGTTTCTTAGTCTGTACTAGAGAGCGACATTAAAGAATTCTATTAGGAGAGTGTTGTTTTTACCACGTTACTCTATATATTGGTCTTCATTTAACCATATTTAAAAAGTTAATTAAAGAAATACTAGTATTTACAAAAAAAGGATCTCTAATATACAAAATCTGTTCTTTCGTGTTTTTTTGAGAGATAAGATCAGTAAAATTTATATTCCATTTTAAAATATATATTTATAAATAAAAATAAAGATAATTAGGATAGTATTAACGCGAGAAAAAAGCAAGCATACCACCAATATTCTTATTTAGTTAAAAAGTTCATTTCTTTGTCATTTGAAATTGCAAAATTATATTCAAGAATAATTAATCGGATCTATGGTCAATTTCGGTTGAAAGAACGATACTGTTTGTTTTATTTACTTTCCATTATTTCGTAACGCTCCTTACCTATCTTGTCAAAGAATTCTCTAAGTATTAAAATGTATTATTTACAATAATGCCATTTTTAACGATTGAAACTACTATAAAGCATTGAATTGAAAATCATGAAAAATATACAAATAGGTTTATCGCACGTTATCTTCAAGGCAAAAAAATACGTTCTTCAAACAACATATGTATTCATATGAAATAACATCCCCATGTAAAAATTAACATGCTCGAACATATATGAACATGACACACAGTATCCACATGTTAACAACATCAGACAAAAGAAGCCGTGGATACATCTAATACATAAGCTTACGCTGCGAAAAGATTCAGCGTCACCGGATGAGAGAGTTTACGAGTACTGCGTCGAGGTCGCGTGGATACAAGTTTCACGGTACCAAGAGACACACAAGATGCAGACATTCCTCTCTTCTCCTTTTGTGCTCTGTATACGACAATAGAAACGAACTATAACATTTTAGTCGAGATCAAAGCCAATAATTAAACTTTTTACTGTCGTTTGATTGAGATTTTAAAGTAAAATAAAAATTCAGAATATTATTTGAAGACATCGATTTCTCAGTCTTCTAAATATCGTCAAATTATTACGTAAATGTAATTTCTTTGTAGGCAGACATTCGTATATTTTCGCCTCTGGAGTGCGTTTTCGACCCTGCTACGTATTTTATTATCATTATATATTTCATTTCAGTTACCGAAAGTACACTCTACCTCTGCTTCATCCATGTTAAATAATATTCAAGGTTCTTGAAATAGTAAACAAATGCCTGAACGTAGCAGATACAAATTATTTTACTGCGTCTATACCAAACTTTCAAGCGAAATTCTGCCAATGCGGATGTATTGCATACTAATTATACTTTACGTACAGAAAATTTAAGCAAAATCGTTCGACCAGTTTTTGAAAAATATTCAAAACTGTACTTTGACCTTAATGTAAAGTGCCCTTTGTGTTCAAGTAAAACGAAAATTGAAAGCTCGTGCATATGTCATAAGTAAATTCTACCCTAAAAAAAGAAAAATGAAAACAAAATATTGCAGCGCACAGACGGATGGACAGACGGAAAGACTGACAGACGGACGTCCAGCCAAAAACAACTTTTTCGGAATCAGGGGTCTCCAAAACGTATATTTCCACAAAAATATCGTTTTCGAATTTCTTCACGATTACAATACTTTCTATATACTATGTATATGAGAAAGTAAAAACCAGAAGACGTCCAAGGCATGTTAGTGAAGAAAACACCCAATACATTGATGTAAAAACTATATTAGAATTGCTTTCAGTAAACTATAGTAGACGCTTGAAGAAGATATAAATTAATTTAAAGGATGTACATATTTCTTCCGTGTACCCTACACGTGGAGAAGATGTGTGACATATTTCGGTCAGGTGAAAATAGTGACGAGACGGAAATCGAAACCGAGACTCCTGCATTGATCGCAAGGGTGTTAAGCACTACACCGCCCGTTCGCCTTCCACCAACTGTACACCATTTCCACCCGGACCTTTAAAGGAGTTTGTTTACGAGACGGAAGAGAAAGAGAAAAGAGAACACTATGTTTGGACTTAATTTACCGCGGTCTACAAAAAAATTATTATTTTTTGCTCATCAGCGATTGTATTTACCGGGTCTTTTTTCGAATTAATTATTTTTTCTTTATTAGCCAAAAATCTTTCAAGGAAAATATGAAAAGGGTAAAAAGAAAATTTGAGATGTTTTGTCACTCAGAAGCAAATGAAATAAAAAGTATCACATGAAATATATAGTTCTTTAGAATTGGGCAGTCCATCGTTGTTTTCTCTTTTTCTGATAATTTATTTTGTTTTACATATTACAAAAATTACACAATCACAAAATTCATAAAATAATAAACACAAAATTATATACACGGAAATACATCATAACAAAAAAGACACAAAAATAGTTGGTAAATTCTGTCAATGTTGTGACATACTCGTATTTCTGAAAACTTTAACTCAATAAGAAGTATGAATAATTTTCAAGAGCTAATTAATTCTTGGAACGGATTTACATTGCAAAACTGTGGTATCTGGTAATAACTCTTATGGTGGATAAGGAGGTGCGAGTTGAAGTACTTCAGTAGGCATTCGTTTTATTGTCAAGATTGTCCGTTGTGCATATTGTCTGTACCGTAAAAATAAGTCTGGTGGGTCAGAGAATAATTTGGTAATTCTGTCTTTCGCTGTCGAGTGAATAAGAGTAATTAGTGGAACAATATTTTGTCCTCGTCGAAGTTTTAAATTGCTTATAAAACGTGATGAGTTTGTTAGAATCCTTAGTGCGCGGTTTTCTGCAACCTGGAGAGGTTCCTGTTTGGAGGAATGTGAAGAGGCCCATACCTCGCCGCACTACGGATACAAGTGTTATACATCTGTTTCAAGTTTCTCAAAATACGAAGAAAACCGTTTGTTTTTGTGTTCATTTTTTTGCCGAATGTATTACGTGTTTGGTCCAAAGCAGTCTTGTGTCGAAAGTGAATCCCAGATATTTAACGTTATCCGTCCATAGTATTGGTGAATTGTCCACGGTCAAATGTCGTTCTTTTAGTGAGGTCTTCCATATGAAAATTACGGATTGGCATTTGTTTGTGTTTATTGTTATACCATTTTGTTTTATCCAGTCTATTATATTATCAGTCGCCGTTTGTAATATTTGTAAAGCATTTTCCAGTTCTTTTAGTTTTACAGTCATTACTACATCGTCGCCATAAATGTACTGGGTAGTCATTGGCGTTCTTGTAATATCATTGATATACAAGGAGAACTTAATGGGTGACCAAATGCTGCCCTGTGGGACCCCAGAGTTAATATTGTACGTTTGTGATTTATTTCCTTGAACCACTCAAAGAATTTTCTATTTAATAAGAAACTACGTAAAATATTATGAAAAGAAGCAGGTTTCTTCACAGAAAGCGAAAGAGGTGGTCTTGGTTAAATTTATCAAATGCGAACCTGAAATCAAAAAATATTGCAGAAAGAGAGTATTTGAAATTGAAAGTAGAAGAAATTTCGAGAGCTAGACGTAGAACCTGTGTTGAGGCTGAAACACCTTTTTTGAAGCCAAATTGGTTTATATTTATAATTTTGTTATCTAAAAAAAATTTATTTAATTTACTCATAATATTTTTTTTTTCAAAAAGCTTCCCAAGCGCTGAAAGAATGCTGATAGGTCTATGGTTTTCGGTAAATTTTGAGTTTTTGTTTGGGAAGAAGAATGATTTTCGCAATTTTCCAAGACGGGATGTAGGAAAGAGAAATGCAAGAGTTGAAAACATTAAAAATAACATGAGCAAGATATATTTTAGTTGACTGCCGAGAATCCCATTCGGGCCAGCAGCTTTTTGAGTGTTTAAACGTCGAAGATTATTCTATGTTTCGCCAATAGTTGTTTTCATGTCAATGTCTTCATAAGGAGAAGGGGGAGGATGAGAGGCAGATATTGGGATTGTTGGAGGCTGAAATCTAATGTAAAGCATTTCTGCAAATATTTTTGATTTGGACAAGGGATCGTAAGTCAATGTGTTTGTGGTGGGTACAATAAGCCCAGAAAGCTTTGATGAGTGGGAGGAGAATTGTTTGACTAAATTCCCTCTCTTGTTAGCCGTCAGCTCTAGGTAATTCCATTTGGTTTTCGTGTGATTGAAGATTATCTTTGAGTTCCCGTTTCGTCTTGAGAAGCTGTCGTTTGATGTTTTGATCTTTCGTCCTATACAATTGTTGTTGTAGTCGTCGTTTATCACGTATCAGTAAATTAATTTCCAGAGGAAGTGTGTTTGTGTTTGAGGGAGGAGGGATACGGGTGGAGTATTTGAAGTAAGCAGGTTTTAGATAGTACATGACGTCCAAAATGGGTTTGTCTATTTTTTCTATTTAAGTTATTTCCTGATCCATGGGTATTTTTCAACGTTTGCGCGAAAGGCGTGAGGGGAAGTAAAGCCAATTGGTTTGAAGATTTGAGCGAGAATGAGAGAAGTGGTAACAAGACGTGTGAAGATAAAATAGAACAGGAAGATGATCCGAGTGAAGTTCAAATAGTGGATTTGGAGTGGAAATACTAATATTGCAGTACTCCCATTAGGGGTGTTCAGTCGATCATCGCGGTAAATGAAGTTTTGAAAAGCAATATTCTTGTTTGATTTTAACCAAGTCTCTCGTAGTAGGAGAAGGGAAAGTCGGTAGTCGCATATTAAATTGATTTATTAGTTGCTTTTGTGAAGTCAGTCCACCATGCAATTGTAGTAAGTTTAGGCTTGTCCATTTCCGGTGAAAAATTGAGAAAGAATTGGAAAAATATATATTAACTTTGAAGAAAAAGGCCCTGGCCACATAAGTCTGTTTACAACAGATTTAAAAGTCTTTATGAAGTTATCAAATTTCATTTGTAGTAAAAAGTTTATAAGTTTATAGTAGAAATCGTTTGGGGTGTTCAGGGGATTTACATTATTTGGAGTATTGTCATTTGCGTTCACTGGTTTACTGATTCGAGTAGTCAGAGAGGGGAAATTTATTGAATTGAGTTCCGGTGAAGAGATGGTATTACCTTTACTGTCCGAGGAGTTGGATTTCATTAGGAGACGTTGCCTAATCTGCTCGTACTGCTCGCGCGCAGGGCACCCTGCCCAGGTTGCTACATGGTTTTGTGAGTAGTTAATACATTGGGGAATTGTTGAACGTGGGTTGCAATTTTCTAATGTGAGTGGTCCCGCACATACAGGCAGTCGACGGGTCTTGCACAACCGTTCTTGGAATGACCTCACATCTGGCACCGATTGCAGCGAGACACCCTATCTTTGTCCTTCATTTCTTCGATGTTAACTTTATGACTCAGTATATATCTAACCTTTCTCTTGAAATTACCTATGTCTTTCTTACTTATCTTCACTGTGTAAAGTACTAAATGAACAAAAATGCTGTCCTGTTTACGCAATAATTCAGAAACATGATTATTTCGAAGCCTAATGTTTCAGGTTCAGACAGAATCAGTTTTGCGTCGAGATTTGGAGAGAGTCCACGTATCAATAATTTATATCGGCGTTCTGTTGTAGCTCTGTGAAAATAAAACGATGCATCGTTGTCTGCAGACCTCAATCGTCGATGGTGAGATACAATGTTTTGATGATCTTCAACTGTACTGACAGAGGTAAGATGCTGTCTTGTGCTTCTTCCAGTTATTTTCTGCCTAGACACCTTCCGTAGTTCATTTAACAAGCCACTACCATCTAATACATTCTCTACGAATTTTAGGCCAATATTTGGTCTTTGTGTCCGATAGCTCTTGTCAATTGCACCAGTGTGTTCCGGCGGCATTGGCTCATGCATGGATGTAGAAGGCCCTGGATTTGCTGTTGTGTTTTGTGAGTCCACTTTGTTTACATCTGTGTTGGGGAAGGTTTTTTATTGTATTCACGATAAAATTNTTCACGATAAAATCTCCTCCTCTCCAAAATAAATATTCCAAGTAGGTTTCTTAAAGAACAAGATTTATTGCGTAAATAAACAAAACCGTCTTGGAACAAACAAATGAGTGGCACCAGACGACAAACGGTGAATTGAAAGTTCCGCGTGAACTGGGTTCTCACGTATAACAGGCGTCGCTTGCAAGGAGCGTTCTCTGTGTCAACAGAGGGCGTCGCCGATGGCAGCAGTCCACGGAATACAGCGGCCTTCTGCGTGACGACACCACCAGTCGAAGTCGTCGTAGTAGTGTGCCTTGTATCGATTCTTGAAGTCGATCGTTCCGGGCCGGAGGATACTTCATTCTCTTGGCTTTTGAGGTTAGACGTTGTTTACGCCGTCCCACGAAATGTCTTCAGTCGCCGAATTCGGGAGATAGCATTTCCGTAGCGTCGGGCGTGGTCACAGTTTGACTTTGAAGACTTCTTGAATGTGTAGGAATATTGTCAGCGTGGAATTTCTTCGGAGTCCGGTGTAGTCGGAGTTTGACTTTGACGATTTCCTGAGCTCGTAGAAATGTTGTCAGCACCAGTTTGAAGATAGAGTTCCTTCAGAGGTTAGGTATCCAGCTCGGAGCTGTCTAGAGCGATCCGTTCAGTGCGAGAGCTGGCGAGATAATGATTTTATCGTTGCTAGAAGGTATAACCTAAACAAAGATATATGACGGTCTGAGGGGCCTAACACTGTGTCGCAGTTCGTTTCTTGAAATTCTCCAGAAATTTCCTAACAGGTTATATGGAGTTTTCAGATCTTTTAACGGCTCCGAGGGCATCTCTCTGCCGTCATGGAATCGCAATTGGGGCGATCTTTGTTTCATGGAATCTTCTATTGTTTACTATTTTGGAGGTTCCTTGGCGTCGTAGTTTGGGACTCTCTTGTGTAAAGAGCGGTATCGCCTTGGAAACTAGTAAACAGTATGGCTGGCCATGTAGATTTCGTGTCAAATCGTTACATGAGGGAGCTTCAACATATAATTTGTATGGAGGTATGTACCTTTCTTTATATGTAGGAATTGTGTTCCTACATCTGTATCATTACAGTCTTCTGTTTCAAGGACACTAAATTCGTATTATGTAGTTATTACAGATGCGGGTGTATCTGATTTTATTCGAAAGAACTTCTTTGGAGTACGGAATTCACCACTAACAGAAGGCAAGTTTTTGTATGTGTTTATCGCCGGCTACAGCGATCACCTTGCTCAAGTATTGACTATTAATAATAAACTAAAACCACTTAAAAACCATTACAAGTTTTCAAGAAAATTTAATGACACAAATCAATCCATATTTATAAATTATTTGCGTGAAGAAACATGGAAAGATGTTTACAATTGCCAAAACACCAACGACAAATTCAATGTATTTATCTCAATATTCCTAAAACATTACTGCTCTAGCTTTCCCATAAAACGCAAGATAATTAACACAAAGAAATACAATAGATGGATCACCCAAGGGATAAGGATTTCTTAAAAAAACGCCGTTTATATTATCTTTCAAAACGCTATAACCAACCACCCGAATTCCATGATTCTTTTCGTAAATATAAGTCTATTCTTCGAAAAGTAGTCTATGCAGCTAAAGTAATGGAAAACGACAGGTATATACTAAAATCGAACAACCGGATGAAAGTCATTTGGAATATTGTTAAAAAATTACACATCACGTTCTGAAAATCGCGAAGACAATGTATCTCTTCCAAACGATAGCAAAATCGTATCAAATCCTCAGGACATCGCAAATTTGTTTAATTCTTTCTTCTCAGAAGTTGGTAAAATAACGAACTCAATATATCCAAATCAATGTCCTCCAATTATATCCACGTACATACCCAATTCTATGTTCACTTCCGAAACTAACGCCAGTGAAGTCATGAGAATCATCATCTCATTAAAAAACAAATTTTCAACAGGCGTAAATGATATACCCGAGTATATTGTTAAATTTTCGTCCCACGTTATATTAAATATTTTTAATAGTTCTTTATCGGAAGGGGTGTTTCCTAACATATTTAAGAGAGCTAAAGTGAAACCTCTACACAAGAAAGGAAACAAACTTAATATTGGAAATAACCGACCAGTATCTCTTCTACCCACTTTCTCAACAATCCTAGAAAAATTGTTCTAAAAGCGTATCCAGATTTTTTATCAAAAAATAACGATCAACACGGATTTGGGAAATCCTTTTCCACTACAAGCGCCATATTTTCCTTCCTAAACGATGTTACCACATCTCTTGACCGTGGAGAAAATCCTCAGTGTGTTTTTCTTCACTTATCCAAAGCATTCGATGTCATCGACCACGGAATTCTCCTTTCCAAGTTGCATTCTTCAGGCATTCATGGACTTCCACATCAATGGCTAACTTCTTATTTAAAAGATAGATATCATCAAGTCGAAATATCCTATACTAAAAATAAAATACTTCAGCGTTATCTTTCAGAAACAAAGCCAATTACTTGCGGAGTTCCCCAAGGTTCAATTCTCGGTCCTATACTCTTTTTATTGTATGTGAACGACATGTCATCATCCACATCAGATTACAAAATGGTTCTTTTTGCTGATGACACTAATTTACTATGTAAACACGCCAACGCTCAAAACGTTTTGTCTAACCTTTCAACTTGGTTCTTTGCAAATCGTCTCATTGTAAACACTGACAAAACAGTGTCTATGTCGTTTCACAATAGTATCAAAAAATCTTTACCCCAGGTTTGTCTTTCTTTAAACGGAACACAATTAAAAACTGTTACGAATACAAAATTCTTAGGTTCCATATTCAAGACAATCTCAAATGGAATTGTCACGTTGACAATCTTAATCCTCAATTAAGCAAATTGTTTTACGTATTCCGAATCTTAGTTAACGTAGTTAGTCCACGTACATCCCGTTGCGAATATTTTACAAACGTTTACTCCCATTTACGTTACGGCATTACCTTCTGGGGTAATTCCGGTCAGAGTATTCAAACTTTCAGAATTCAGAAGAGGATAGTTCGGATAATTTGTAAATCTCGCCCCC
>NNCF01125800.1:92708-117404 GCA_002313205.1 Laupala kohalensis | reverse complement strand
AGTAATATTCATCGCCCTAGAGTGTCAACCACTCTTTGCCAAAAAGGACCTTATCATTCGGGAATCGTTCTATATAATTCCCTGCCCAAGAATATAAAAGACATTATGAAATTGAATATCTTCAAATCCGCGGTTAAAAACTACCTCCTGCACCAGTGCTTCTACACTGTAAAAGAATTTATTGATTTTAATAAAAGTTAAATCCGTCTTGTACTTTATCACGCCATTGCTGTAGCACTTTTTAAATAACTTACAACAATTTCAAAAACTATTTTCTTGCATGATTGTTGTGTCTTATGATTCATATTAATTTAGTTTGGTGTGTTCTCAACTTTGGCACGGTTGTGTACATTAATTCTGTAGCCCCATTCTGGCCTGGGTTTTTCTCTAGTTTTCCTTCTGGTAGAGGCGGATTTCTTATACAGGTTCTCTAGGCTTTGTCTAGGGTCATGTTTATTGTAATAATAAATCATGAATTTAGTGTTTTTTCAATTCTTAAACACTATACTCAGAATAATCTATAGTTATATAATAATTTGTACATGTAAATTTTTGCGTAAAAATACAAACATGTTGACATTCTATTAGTATTATAACTCGCAGCTAACGTTTTATCTTATCTAGGAACTTTTGCTGAAATTTTTGAATTAGCAAAAATTTTCTGCCTTAGGGTCTTTGATCGGAATTGATGGGATGGTCCCTTGCTTGCTTCCGGAGAGTAAATTAGTTTATTGTCCTCCTCGTGGTCATACGCAGTTTGTACTGTTTTTGACAATAATTTTATTTATTTAAAAAGAATGTTTAAGAAACTCCGTTTTTGTGGCTGTGACTGATTACATTCACCAATATTAGGAGCTATGTTAACAGACACTTCCAGGTTTTGAGAAGGTAACCCCGTCAATGTTGATGGATTCATTAGAATCCATTAACTCTGTTTTCTTTAGCCGAGTTTGTGCTTGGCGAAGAGCCGGGTGAATTAGCATATGACTGAGTATCTGCCATTATACTATCCTCAGTGCGCCGTAGTTTCATCTGAGCTTTTATTTCTTTATGCTTAATTACTAGAGTTTTCAGGAGTGTGTTATACATAATGTAGTGTACTTAAAATGATAAGTGCTGGTGAGTTTAAGGATATACAGTGCAGTACTTAAGTGTTAGGAGACAATATTCATTTGTTTAATAATCCAGTGGGACAACGGTTTGGAGTAAGGTTATAATGTAATTGAGTGAAGAACAGGCTCAGGACAGGAGGGATTACTATAGGGTTCATAGTAACGGGTATGTAGGGCATAAGCAATAAGGAAGAGAATTCATAAGTCTTGTTAATAATTATGTCACCCATGTATCTAAACGGTAAAAATGGAAATTTAGATAGTTTGGATTAGATTTTTTCTTTTGAAAAAAAACGGGATGAAATACTGGATAGGGATTCATTCGAGTACCCGTACAAATGCCTCTATTCAAACATGTGAAAATAATAAATAGAATGTTTACGAGTATTATCTGGATTCAGAGACATGATGATCTTTTCTCAATAAATTCTTATTCATCAAAATTCAAAACAATTCTTATTCATCCAAACACGTCAACTTGACGATAGTTACGGTTTCTTCACAATTTCAGTTTCAATGAACTTAATGAAGGTTTAAGTTCTAAAATATTAACAAATTATCAGTATAATATCAACTATCTATTCTAAAATGGGATGACATTTTGAAATTCGTTTCTGACTCAATATTTATTGTAATTTCTTTTTGATACAACGTTTCAGCTCTATATTGCATTCTTTATCAGTTGTAACTAATAGTAACAACAAATATGAAAATACCAAGATAATAATTTAAGAAGACATAAAACGTAAATAGTCACCCAAGATAGGATTTATAAAGAGCATAAATCACACAGACATATTGTAAACGAGCATTGTAAATGCTGAACTTTTTACCACATGTTCTCAACTTTGTATTATGTTTGTAAAGTATTACATCCGTAATAGGGTACATACATATGTATTACATAAACATACATTACTTACATACGTAGGAAAAAATTAAATTGATGTTGGAATCTATCGACCCATGTCACTGTTGCCTACTTTTTCAAAAATCCTGGAAAAACTCTTCCGTATGAAATGTTATTATTTTGAGACAAGAAGTATATTCTCTCAAACGATCAACACAATTTTAGGAAATTTCTTTCAACTAACAGCACCACATTTTCTTTTCTAAATTATGTAACCAATTCTCTTGGTCGTTGAGATAATCCACAAGTATATTATTTGATGTAATCGATCACGAAATTCTCTCAAAACTGCTCTCATACTGCATTCGTGAATTGACACATCAATGGCTAACTTCCTACTTGAAGAATATGTTTCAGCAAGTTGAAATTTCCCATGTTGAAAATAAAGGATTACAACATCTTTCATAAATGAAGCCACTCACCTGCAGAGTTTCGCAAGGTACAATTTCAGGCTCCCTCCCATTTTTATTGTATATAAATTATATGTCATCCACCACGCCCGATTGCAAAATTATTCTCTTTGCTGATAACATAAATCTTCTCCTCGTTAATACAGATAAAACAGTATACATGTCACTTCGCAGTAGAGTAACGAAATCTCCTCCTACTGCATCCCTTTTGATAAACAAAACCCAAATAAAAACTGTCAAGATAACAAAAATTTTAGGACTTCATATTCAGGACAACCTCAAATGTAATTGCGGTAATGATAATATGAATTCTAAACTAAGCAAATTATGCTATCCATTCCGAATTTTAGTGAACATTGTTGGTCAACACTTTTCTCGCCGCGTGTATTTTTCAAGTGTTTATTGTTACTTAGGATACGGATTTGTCATCTGGGGCCAGTCTCCTCATAGTATTCAAACTTTTAGAATCAAAAAGAGTATATGTAAATCGAATTATAAGTAAATCTTATATTAGTTCGGATTATATGGAAATCTCATCCCCGAAATTCAGATAAACCTTTATTTACAGAATTACATATTCTGCCTCTCCCTTGCATATACATTTATGAAGTAGTCGTGTTTGTTAAGACAGAACAATTAAAATCCCACCCCTGCTTTAGAAGAAATAGTCTAGTTCACGAACATAACTCTTGTAATAAGGCTAATATTCATCGACCTGGCGTGTTAACAGCTCTTTGCTATCATTCAGGAATTATTTTGTATAATTCCCTTCCGAAAAATATAAAAGATATAAATAAATTGAATCCACGGTTAAAAGTTTTCTAATGAGATATTGTTTCTATAATATGAAAGAACTTAAAGATTTTAATAAAAGAAGTTAATGAGAGAATCAATTTCCTAATAAACATTGTTTTCCGTATGACTTTGGATGATGTGGGAGATATTAATACTTCTTATACTTTATCACGCCAGTGTTATAGTGCTCTAGATACTGATTAAATTTATTTTTCATGTATTTTGTTTTTGTTCTTGTTGTTTTTAATATTTTATTTATGACCGTACGCAACCTTGGCACGGTTATCTACATTATGTTTGTAGCCCGATCCTGGCCCGGTTTATCTCCGGTATTTCTCCGGTATTTCTCCGGTTTTCGTTCGGGTAGCGGCGGGCTTGGGCGAGAATGGCATAAATACGTTTGTTTTATTAATCTTCAATATTTACTGCACAAATATATAAAATTTATTATGGAATAATAAATGGATAACAGTACGTATTTATTAAATAATTTGTTTTATAAATATTAAATCCGCCATTGCCCATTGATTCTTAATCGGAATTGATGGGACGATCTCTTCTTTGTTTCCGGAGAGTAACTTAGTTTATTGCCCCCCACGGAGTCATACGCAGTTTGCAACTGCATTTTTGACAAAGTTTATTTAGCTTATTTCTTAGATGTTTTTCTACCGTATTTCTTGGTAGTACAAATATTTCTCATCCGTCATACACCTCATCCGCAAAATAGAGTCGAAACGTTGTGTCAAGAAAAAAATACAATAAATATTGTAAATTGACTAAATGAGGTCATGTGATATATATTCTACTTTAAAAAAATACTACTGATAAAATGAATGTGATAAAATTCTACTTTACTATAATAAATTTTAATAAATTTATTGTCAAAAAACAGTACAGACTGCGTATGACCACGTGGAGGACAATAAACTAATTTACTCTCCGGAAGCAAGCAAGGGACCATCCCATCAATTCCGATCAAGGGCCCTAAGGCAGAGGCGGATTCAAAAATTTCAGCAAAAGTTCCTAGATAAGATAAAAAGTTAGCTGCGAGTTATAATACATATATAATGTCAATATGTTTGTAATTTAACGCAAATATGTTTGTAAATTTACATGTACAAGTTATTATCGAACTATAGATTATTCTGAGTATAGAGTTTAAAAATCATAAGAGTTGAAAAAACACTAAATTCACGATTTATTGTTACAATAAACACGCCCCTAGACAAAGCCTAGAGAACCTGTATAAGAAATCCGCCTCTACCAGAAGGAAAAACGGAGAAAAACCCGGGCCAGGATGGGGACTAAAAATTATACGTAAATATCGGAGTTACTAAATTACTATTATTGCGACAAAAATGTTGCATAAACAATTATTCTTACGTTAGGCAAACATGTATGCTGTAACTCGAAAATAAAATGAATTTATTCATTTCTGTTCTTTTTTAAAAATTCAAATGTAAAATTTACTCTTTTGACTTCAAAATAAAATATCACGTATTTATACTAATAAAAACTGGTATATGAAGGGCAAATCGATATATATGTATAAATTAATTTAACATTTCTCTTGTCATTCATATTAACAATCTAGTGTCGTAATATGTTCAATTATATATGCGTAATGCAATTTCTGAAGTCATGAGGCTAGCAGACTCAGCTCGTCAATATTGTAAGTTCTTGCCACATATGCAACCCACCAACTACACGTGCTCTGCACACTCTGCGTACGTTCCGTTAGTAGTATGGGTTTATACTTTTGCTTCCTCTCGGTGAACAATATACAGGAAATTTAAAGTTTAACACCTTACAGCTCGTCATTGACAAATGAATCAAATATATATACGATCTCACTGTCTCTGTATAAATACTATGCTAATATGAGCAAACTCTTTAATTAATTTCTACTTGAATGTCATAAAAACGCATCAACACCCCTATCAAAGTCCCCATCAATAACGGTCATTTATGGAACGAAATCATTTGTAGATAGGTGATTTGAGATAATTTATTTTAGAGTTCTTTTCGTAAACTGACCACTTTTTCAGTGACTTCAAATATATACGCACTATTTCGTGGAAGAACCAACGCTGTTCTTTTTTTTTTTTTTTTTTTTTGAAATTGAGATTTTAACGCCATATGTTAGCTGGTTTTCCCCCGAAGGTCTTTACTTGCGTTTGTTTTAAAAATATTTTCAAATTAATTTTTTATGCTTTTCTTGTAGTTAGTTATATTAATATTCGCAAAAACTGAATGGTGTCTGAATAGAAATTGGAAACCACCATAGAAAAATCCTGACTGTATGTTTCATTTTTCCACGTGATCAAATCATTTGAGGTGAGAGCATCGGAAGTACTCAGTGGAAGAGACACGAATTTTTAATACAAACCCTCACTCTCCTTCTCACGATACCAGTACGCCATTAGTGTCGAAGTCATTGAATGGTCCATAGAAAGAGTTGAGCAGGCATACTGGTCCAAGAATAACCTCTTTGAGAAAAAAAGTTTGTATAAAATATCCAGGTAATATTGAAGCTCGACAATATTATAAGATACAGGAACGAAGAACATAAATAAAGTAAAAAATATTCCGTTTTTAACGAAAAGTTGGTAGAGTTATCTGGGTGACATGTCCGGTGATGTTGGATTTTAAAGAGCTGGAAATGTATGACATATCTATAGGCATGACATCGAGAATGTGAAAGGTCTTCATTTTCTTTCGTCGTTTCGGAGTATGGAAGAACACTTCAGTATTCTGTATTAAGAGAATTAAACCTCGTTATTAAAAATATTCTTTTTTTTTCTTTAATACTATACTGTTATGGATGAAGACAGTCCTGGAGACATAATTAGATCAAATACATAAATGCCTAGGATATACAACTCTCCTAACAAAATAAAAATCTCTTTTATGTAGTAGTATGGATTAATGAATGAATAAAATGAATTCCTTTTAAGACCTCGCAAAAAAGAAAAATGGCTCTCATTGAATATTTTTTCTCAATTAGAATTACGTATAGCGTAAACGGCAAGAAACTTACTTTATTACGTCCAATTACTTGCACTTCTATTATCTTTTATCTTATCAAAATTTGTCTCTATGCTTGCTCCTCAAATTGATTGCGTATCGCGTAGTTATATTTATTTTCTATTAAAGTTCTGTCAACCAACAACACGATATTTCAATCAATTGTCTACATTTCTTATTCGTTACGTTTATATTCTTCATTTTTTTGACTTTCTTAAAGTAAAACCGCGAGAGAAGTAAGAAAATGAGAAAAAATATTGTTTGCGTTTTTGAATTCTCAAATTGAATTTTATTCGTAATAATGAACTAAATATTAATGCTATAACCATTAATATGCTTTCTTTTACAATTAAACTTTAATAAGTATAATACAATTTCAATACATTAAAGTCCACCCATTCCCTTATTTTTTTAACTTTCATCAAAGGTACATCCATTTATCCCACATATCAATTCCCTACAACAGAATTTTCCATGGCATTTTAGTCCTACTCCCACTCATTTTGATTTTTATGAATCAATCTCTCTCCTTTAATATTCATTTTATTTTCCCTTTCATTCTCCTTTCTTGCGTTCTTCTCCCCCACCAATCCTTTCTTCACTCGCATTCCTAAGTTTTCCTGGGTTCTCGCGTCATCTGCACTCCACGCCTTTTTTCGACACTTATTCATCCCATACCTTCGTACCAATGCATTGCATGTTTGCTTCTCATTACTCGGCTTGTAGGATTAGTAGCGAAGCACAGCCAAAGCGCATTCGGTGTTATTTAGCTAATTAATCGGTGCGGACCCACTGGTGCAAAAAGGGTCTGTCGGCAACCAATTAATGTGCGTGGGCAGCGTATGAATCGAACTCTTCGATAGATTGACCCGCGAGTGGACCGGAGCACGGCTGCAAAAGACAGCTACTGCCGGGTAACATAATGCGGGGGAGTGGGATGAATCGAAAAGAGAGCCAGTTTTTGAAGCCGACTGAGTCAATAAAACATGGAATGGTTTCGAAACAATGACAAGTTAACGCCGTGCAAATATGATTGGAAGGAAAGAAGAAATGTGTATTGAAGGTGGAGAGAGAGGAAACGATGAAACTGCTCTAGGAAGCTGGAAGGTGAAATAGGTTTGGTTCAAGAACGATTTAACTTTAAAGGATTTCACACTAATATTAATACCAATATTCTAAATTTGAGTAAAATATTTCCCCCTTAACTTACTAATCCACAGGTAACGGGAATTAAATAAATAATTAAATTAAGTATATTTCAGGTTTGATGAAACATACGATAGGACGATAGAAAGCTCAGATACGTATTCCTTTCTTTTTCAATTCAAGAAATTCCCTCCTAATAGGTTTGTCTTTCCAAATCAAAACAATTGACAAAACAATTTGAGTAAACGCACATGAGCTGTAATAAAGTTAATAACACGTTCAGATTAAGAACTAATTCATGATATTGCAGCGAGAAGAGAAGAGTTACTCTGAAGGGACATTTATAGATTTTTAGTGGAACGTCATCTTAAGAAACATTTTATAAATTTGTATTAAAATGAAAATAGTCGTTTGGATAAATATTTAATTTTATTTCTAAAGGCGCGCTTGTTATAATCGAGTATTTTCCCTTGCAAAATTACCTAATATTCTTCTATCCCTTCTCCATTTCAACGAGTACCAATTAGTCCAATGTTATTGCTAAGAAACTTTTCGAAAACCTCAAGTGCAGTGCTCCGCTCGATATCCATTTGACGAGTTGGTTGTGAACGAGCTCTGTGAACAGCCGCAGGTCATTGGACGACCTCTCCATCCCACAACTCGCCTCATCCCACGGCAGACGGACTCCCGATGCTTTTCACGAGTTCGGCGCCGATATTAATTTGGAAGCCGCTTGTCATGTCGCAGGGCTCTGGGTTCGATCCTCCTGCCGAAGAGCGGATTGACGGTTGAGTTATGAAGCGAGTGCTTTCGTAGATCCAGTGATGTGCCAGGGAGATGTGCATCGGTAATTCACACAATGGAACACCGACCGATAAAATGATAGTCCAAAAAAATTTAAGGTGTGACGTCAGTTGCGTGGTTTCGGACAGCATATTGAGAGAATTTTAGGGAAGTAAAGGTTGGATTAAATGATAACAGTTGTCATCAATTTGAACAAAATATCCATATTTTTAGTTTTTAAAATTTCCACTTACAAAATAAAAAGTTTTTATAAGTATTAATTAAGGTTACTCATTCATTTTCATAATCTTAGTGTTTGAACTTGTGAATGAATGATAGAATTTATTTATTTCGAATAATAGGAGAAGATATACATATACTATGTATTACAATTGTATTTATTATTTTATATAATATTTTATATTCATATGATACCATGTACACAAAAATTGAGCGTCTTATATTGTGGAATCTATATAGAGGAAAATGTTTTATTGTGATTTGTTAATTTTTTGTGCGTAGTACAAGGAAAAACTTCCTGGCGTTTCTTGTACTTCTACAATATATAACATGAGAATAACCACTTTGATTGAAACCAAATATTGGTATTTTGTTGAAAATTTGCTTGTAAATATATACTTGTAAATCAATGTTTTACGACTCCCCCAAGGAAGAGCAATAAAATAAAGCAAAGTAATAAACAATAGTTTTCCTGATATTGAACTGTCGTAAAACGTCAGAATTTGTTTCATCAGGCTCCTTTCACATCAAACAAATATGAATTAATAAGAAACAAGGTGAATCTTACTCATCAAGACTCAGTTTAGTGATCCACCATTCAAATACACTCAGACGCAGTTCGCGTCTCTACACCACTCGAATCCTCTTGTATACTACTTCAATCAGTGATTCAACATTTCAGAATCTTCTCCTGTCAGTTATTCGGTCAGTCAACTATCCAGTACAGTAGACATGGGTGAAATATATATCATAGTATTATTAAGAATATACGTTGTTCGTTTGTTTTTAAATATGACTGAAGTCGAAGTTTTGTTGTTCTACTGCGATCATTTTATATGAAGTGCGATTCATTATGTGGAGGCTAATGACACTGCTTAGTATCCATTTTTCTTCACATATAAGAGGGGCACGATGTATCTCATATTTATACATATTTATTTCGAGAAATAAAATTATCCAGTGAGTGCCGATATAAGAAAACTGATGCGTATAATCAAAGAAAACCCAACACTTGCTAGCGAAGTATTGAATAAACATCTATGTAAAATCACTTTCTGTTTGACTCCTTTTATTATTCATCGGGAGAACCATAGGTCATAACATAAAACAACTTCAATAAAATTTTAAAATTTGATTTCAATCAAAGAAATTGATATCAAAGTACATAAATTTTCAAAGAATGACGCGTACCGAGAAACGTCAACCACTCGTCTTTCTTTGCTCCTCCGTCATTTAATTTTAACCTGCCACAAAAGCACGTTTAGCTTCATATTGATGTACACAAAATAAATCAAGCTAACTTTTTGTGCATATTACTTTTTCTGGATCATTTGCAATTCAAGTTAAAAGTCAGGTAGCTATAATGTTTGCGACGACTGTAGGACTTCGTCTCTCAACCTTTGTCTACCACGCTTAGGAGAGAAGAATGTTTGGGTAGGAGAAAAGTTTAACCTCTGATCTGAAAGTACAGAGTAGACCCAATATGTACAAAATGAGCGAAACCCCAGTAAGAAACCACTCACAGTTCAGCCGAAGGGAAGGAGGGTAGAGAATCGAAGTTACATTATTCCGTTCAGTAACGCACTACTAACGAAGACACTACATCTGCGAGAGTGGAAATGTAGTTATTGTATATGGGATTTTATAATTTGTTTCTAGACATGTCCTTTATTGATTGTTTCATACTTCACATCCATGGTATTAACTGTATTTCCTTCACTGTTGTCACACAGAAACGTCAATTAGAACTTCTCTCCACAAACTTTCAAAATGAAATTTTCTTGAAATCACTTCTACTTGAAATCTAAGGAATTCAACAGTTAACAATAAACTTTCTCTCTGGTAAGTATGTTTCAGTATCAAAATTTAATTGAAATAAGAGGGGAAACAAAAAGATGTATGTAATGAAAGAAATAGCGGTAAATATATTGCCAAACATAACTTGACAAAAATATTTCAAGCAGTTATTCTTTTAAAATAATACTGCAATTAAAACAAAATAATCGAAACAAATACAATCGAATAAATTAATTCTGAATATAATAATAAGCATCTTTATTAGGAGGAGAAGTTAAGGCAAATGCCTTCTCTTACACTTAACCTCTCTGTGAATACATTTACATGGTAAAATAAGTATCTATTACATTAACTATGTGATAAAAACTAAGAAAAAATAAAAATAGGAAGAGATATAAGAAAGGAAAGAATAACTAATTCATCCACCCATTAAATCCATCACCATTCATACAGTGGTCCTTGTGTTCATGCACCTCCGAGAGCAAAGAGGATCGCAATATATTGGAGAACGAGTATTTTGTTGAAATATTCCTTTTATTATTATCAAGGTTGTTCCACAATTCGGCCGCCTCGATAGAGATGAACGAGAAAATTTCTGAGTTTTTGTGTCTGGGAATTAAAAGAACTAATTTGGAAGGAGAACGAGTATTTAGATTATGTCCATCGAAAAGAAATTGAAAAAAGGAATGGAGATAGGTTGGGGTTTTTGTCTGAAATATTTTATGAAGGAAAACGAGAGAATGGAATTTTGGTCGGTCTTTCAGTTTCATCCAATCTGCTTTCATGTACTAGTCGGTCAAGTAATCGTATCGTTTCAGTCCGAAAGTAAAGCGAATGCAGGTATTCTGAAACTTTTGAAGTCTGTCTGCAAGAGTGGAAGGGATATCTAGGTAAATGATATCACAGTAGTCAAGATAAGGAAGGACTAATGACTGAGTAAGGATTTGTTTTACGGGTTCGGTGAGTATGTGTCTAACATGATTGAGAGAGCGCAGAGAATTATAATTTTTTTTGCAAATATACGTGATATGATCTGTCCATGATAGTCCTTATATACGTCTTTAATAATGGTTATATCTTGATTACAAAGATATGTTGGTGAATGGACATTTCCTAAGTAAAATATTGCTTTTAAAAGAAATCGTTCCACAGCATACAAGCATACAGAAAATATGTTCAAATCACACACCATTAATTAAGTAAGCAATAGATGTGTGTGTTCACTTTATTTCCTTGAGATCGCTGTAATGATTTTCAGAAAAACATTCATTTTGTGAGTTTATAGAAAAGAGATCTTTTGGAAAAGTGAATTAATATGGTTTCCACCCCGACTTAAAAAATCGTTTTAACTGTATAACTGTAAAAACTTAACGTTATAAAGTATGTATATTATGAATTCAAAATAATATATAACTGTTTGCCACTCAAACTTGGTCCTTTTTTCTTTACATAATGTGAAGTCACAAGTTTTCCTAATGTCAATTTTTTTTCTACCACTAAATACCATAATGTACTATTTTTATGCGTTGTTCCGAAGCATTTTACAATTCTTTACGCCCATAAATCATTTTCTCACGACTTGAAAATTACGTACTTATATGTTAATGGAATGAATATTTGACCTCCCAGTTGAAAGGAACCAACTAGTACATGTCAATGTACTCCAATAAATTAAAATATTATTATCAGAAAAAAATCATAACGATGTGTAAAAAAGCAGTTCCAATCACCACCTCTTTCAACTGGCAAAACAACTCCATCAAAATCCAATATGATATGTGAAGTCGATTCAAAATTTCTCGGAGGGTCTCCCTTAAGTCTTCTTACTCTCATAGCGCTCCATTCAGGTTTTCGCTCCGCCAACGCGCACAGCTGACTTGTCTGTAGGGAGCGAGTCGTGGATGGGCACGAATTGTTAATTGATATTTAACCGAGTTTTATTAACGAGGTCGTAATTAGTGGTGATGGCGCAATGGGCTTAAAGCAATATATATTGTGCGACTCTCCCGCAAACCAGTGTTCGCGCTTGCCTCTGCTAATCTGTAATTTAATCACTATCACTTCTGCTCATTACGTCACATCGTAATTTAGCGGGAGAGGGCGCAGGGAGTCGTAAAGAGGGTAAAGGGGTGAGGAATAACGTGGTTGGGGATGGAGTGGAAGAGGGGTTGAGAGGGTTAGAATTCAACACAAGTATGGTTAGTTGTGTTTCGCTTCAGTAACTACGTCTTGGGTGAAATGCGTCTATCTCATTCAGAGGTGGGGGATATACCAAATTCTTGTTTGTAAATAAATTAGTTGAAATTTCCATCTTCCCCCTATCTTAAATTATTAATCAGAATGATTATCTGAAAGAGAAAAAGGCAATCTTGAATAAGAAATATGCACAAAATTAGAATGATAATGTTTCCCAGTCGTATAGAAGTCTGAAGATATTTCCATCCGACTTTCTATGTCAAAAGTTAATACCTCACAACTGGTCAACGAAAATAATTATTTCTCCAAGTGCTGGTTACTTACAATTTTTCGGAGCATCATCTGATTCGAATTAGAGTTCAATGA
The DNA here is from genome assembly GCA_002313205.1 of Laupala kohalensis. Classification (NCBI taxonomy): domain Eukaryota; kingdom Metazoa; phylum Arthropoda; class Insecta; order Orthoptera; family Trigonidiidae; genus Laupala; species Laupala kohalensis. The sequence goes on along the minus strand of NNCF01125800.1, from coordinate 104,622 downwards.
AACGTAATTCTCTTACGCCTGACAATGTTAACCTTGACAATTACAAAATAAAGTTATCTACATATTTGGCTTCGATCATTCGACATTTCCTTTCGAATTTCTAATGTTTGATCACCTCTTACACCATTAATTTTGTGCGTTGTTGGTGGAATATATGTCGGTAGACAACAAAAATTTCATTTATATTTTCTTTTCACCCTACTGTAAATATAAAAGGAAATAAATTGTTTAATGTGTTAGTTAAAATGGAGTTTTAACGCTCTTTTAAGTATTGCCAACTTCTCTTACTCAAAAAATAACATCTTACACTATAATTTCTCAATCGTGCGTATTCTGATTCAACCGTTTCTAGTGCTGTAAGCAATCACAACAGATCTATGGTTCGAGAAATTTTTCCCCCTATGATATTAATGTCTCAGGTTTCATTTGTATAGAATCATCTTCTGTGATTCATTCATAGAAACAAATTTTTTTTAACACAAGTAGTTTTTACATGAAATAGCAATTTAGTAGTTTCATTTAAACTCTCAATATTTTTCAGTCTTAAAAAGTGTGTGTGATTTATTTGCTCAGCAAGTTAAGCTAGAGTTTTTTCTTTCCACGAATTTCTTCAACTCCCTCCATAAATAATGCCGTTTCTTAAAAGAATTATAATTTCAGTTATTTATAAGTAAAAATTAGAGATATGCAAGTACTTTCATTTATTTGGATACGATTTATTTTCATCAAAAGAAAGTCTCTTTAATATAAATCTATATTTATTTAACAAAACTGATTAATCATGACAAATTTACATTTATTGTTTAACATATTTGCATAGTTTAGAGTCATATAATGAGGCAAATCGTGTTCTATTTTTGTGAGTGTTTCACACTCATTAACAAGACTGAATAGAGAGAAAAACAAAAATGATTTTTTCTAAACTTGAGTAACTTGCGATGAGAGATCACGACGCCAATTTATTTACTTTCATCTCTCGCACTAATTATAACCCTTAAAGCTCCGATGAAAATTCTCAATTCTTACGAGAGACTTTGAGGCGCAAGTTCTTTATCGCGAGGGTTTCAAACGAAATAGAATTCCCCCTTTTATGAGAACGCGAGATAGGGAGCACAGGAGCTCCGATGCGACACTTCGCTCCAGTGCCGCCAACCGTTCCTCGCTCAGCCTGCTACCAACTTACCGTTTTTAAATACAACTTTAATCGTGTTTAAGCTTACTTTCCCTTGTAACAGTTGGCTCAAAGCGCCCGTTTTCTTTCTCACTTTTCATCTTCTTCTCTAAACTTGGGAGCAAAGTGAATCATAACTGAATGAAAACACAATTAAGAATTTCAGAGCTCGGCGAAAGAATAAAAAATGTCCTCGGTATATTATGAGTTAGTCTGGGAGGTCAGAAGGTTCTCGGCTTAGTTTTGAAGGATATACATGTTGAAGTTGAAACCAGAGAGAAAAGTAGGGTGGAGGAGGGAAGGAAAGAAGGGAAGAAAGAGAGAAACAATGAAATATGTAATATAAATTTAACCTATGCGATATAATAAGGCGAGTGCTCACACGACAAATAAATCAATGAAAAACTCATTCTTAAATATATTACAAGTCTTAATAAGCACTTATACGCCAATAACCATTTATCACAATTATATGAAAAAATATCGTACTTGGATGAAATGAATGCAAAAGATTGGAGATTCTATGTATCTCAGTAGAATAAGATATGTTGCGCACCACAAATATTATTTAATATTAAAAATATGAGATGAATTCGAACGTTTTTGAGACCAAGATAATTCAATCAGTCATTTGTTTAAATGGCATTGCAGTCGCAAGATGAAATTATCCAGATATCATAAATTACCTAAGTTAACATTCGCTGAAAATTAATGTTTTAATCCCTTCCGATTCTTCCGTGGTTTTAACCTTCAATCGTTTCCTCCTCTTAATTAAGGGATCTGCTTCCAAAAGACCGTACATCCGCTCACTAAATCGCTGAAATAATGTCTAAGCCATCTTCACTGGGAGATGCTGATCTCTTAAGATCCGTCATTTCTTGAAGAAGCGTTTTCAAAATATAAATTCGACTTCGTAATTACTCAGTTAAAGTAAGTGAGAAAGGAACATATATCCACAAATTTAAAAATACTAGCTGGGTGTAATACTGGTGATTCAAGTTTCATTTTTTATTAATTACTTTTTTATCGCTCGAAGTTGTTATCAGTCAACGTGACGTTTCGAAATTAAAAAAACATTAAAAATAAAACATTTATGAAACACATTGCAAAAAACACTAATTATCTAAGGAGGATATTAAATATCGCACTTCTTTGTTCGTTCGCTGCACTCCCTGAAAGCTTTAGAAACCTCTAGATCCTCATTTGGGATTCGGCCCAGCAAGCACGCCTGTGAAGTTGGCACCTGCACTTTGTTATAAAATGAAATAAATTATATTATATTTTGGTGGTAATTATGTTCATTGATGAATAATGTTGTTTTCATTCGAAAACCAGAGAAAATGATTGACGAAAGTGATTACATACTTGAAAGGTTATCAGCAGGTTTGCTGCAACCGTTTACTTACGATACATTCACAGGTTTTGTTAAAACCTACATGAAAATGTTTCAACATGGCAATATTTTAACAATAATAATAAAATGATTATTTAATTTTTTCAATTCTTTCAAATAAAAGATCGAAAACTTTGTTTTTGGAAAAATATAATTTCGACTTTGAATCATAAAAAATTTGTTCATGGGTATGACAATGGAAATAATACACATTTTAACACCCACATAATACTGTCCGACTGTGCCAAAATCCATCTGTTACACTTGTTCTTACATTTTTATTTTCTTATCTCTCGCACGTTGACACAAAATTGTTTACTCTGAAAACATGGCAAATGCAGATGATATGTTTTAAATATGACGTAAGCTACCAAAATTTACTTTATCAGATGGAAATTTAATAAGAGCTTTGTTCTTTTTCTATCTGGAATATGTGGATCATACATAATAATACAAACAAACAATAATACAAACAATATAATATTCTAGCATACCTCGTTAATCTATTATAGACAAATCATGCGCGATCTTGTAAGAAACTCCATCGTGTTTCTGAAAAAGGTTTCAAATAAAAACAGAAACGTTGGCAAGTCATTCAGAAATGTTTTTTATTGACTAAGCCTTCATGATTCCATTACCACTAATTATATTTTACATTTATAACTTACAAGTATCAGAATTTATTTTACGAAGTTCACTTGCCATCAAATTCACCTAGTCTTTACGAAAGTGTTGGTATTTGGGGAAAGTCAAGTACTTGACATTGTCAGTGCTGTGCAAACTGACGGTGTTATTACGGCAATTCGTTACAAAACAAGACGGCATTATAGAACTAGTCGCTCCAGTCGCTCCACAGATTAAATTTTAATGAACTAGTCTCTCTGCTCCATAATAAATGTAATTTAAATAGCGTGCGCAGAAAGCTGGTATCACGTGGTATTTTTTGGCTGTCTGATTGGCTTGCTCTGTCCATCCTCGGGATTGCGTCACCTTAGATATTTCCTCCAAGATTTCTGTATGCTAGTTTAGCTCGTTTAACTCTCTGAATGGAACATAATAGTGTTAAAGCTTGTAAAATGATTTTAGTTGATTTTTAAAGTAATTTTGTTAAATTTTAAAAACTTAACGATATGTCAAATAAACTCGCCTGTCCCACGCAACTAAAACACGTAATGTAAGATAATCTAAATAGAATTAACATAACACACAAAGAAAATCAGAAAATACATTCTTCCTATGTGAAATCCAACATAATTCACTTCTCTCTTATCGTCATAATAAATTTCAATATAATAAACATCGTAATACCTCTTAATTAAATGTTTAAATTAAAGATACTTCTTTGACCTTTAATAATCAAAGAAATTGTGTCTATTGTAGTTCCCCCCCCCCACGAAACTCGTGGATTCTGTAGCACGGTTGCACGACACAACCACAACACTTCCAAAATCCTCCGGTAGATGACAGCAGCGAGTCGGATGCTTTTCTAAAGAGAACGTTCTACTGTAAGGACTGCGCTCCATGACCTCGTTGTGCCACAAACCTCAACTCTCTCTCTCTCTCCCTCCCTCCTTTCTCTTCCTTTTCTCCACCATGACCTCTCCTCTCGTTTCCTATAACTCCGTCCACTCAGGTTCACCACACCCACGCCTCCTCATTAGCGATTCGCCACTGGTTGCGAAATTAGCATAATGAAACACTGTGTAGGGTATTTAAAAGACAAAAACATCATGAGAAAGTCCGCTGGGAGGCACAAAGGATAAAGAATCGTAAAAAGTGAAGTAGTGGATGAAAAGAAAGACGAGAGAGAATTGATGCGAAAACGAATTAAAGGGGAAGGCTTGATATGATGTATGAGAGTGTCATTGGTTTATCGTTTCTGACACTCTCATCCTCTCGTAAGAGAACTGTGGTAATGACAATGGAATACTTCAGAGAGCTCAGTAACTGAAAGTGAATTTACGTATACATAATTTTTGAGAAAGCTACTTTGTGACATACTTGTGACGCGATTTGAGAATGCGTCAACACTGTTACACTGGGTTAACGAATCGCCACAAAACGAATAACAACGAAGAAACCGATTGTATTTATGTACTTCTATAATTGCAAATGTTTTGTTTCGATGTATTTCATTCAGCCACAGGAAACTACATCCTATCTGTTTCCACAGCCATCTCTTGCTTATACTTACACTTTGGAATGGCAACAAATAAAATCTATTCAGTTTTATCTACTGCACACCTGGAAAGTATTGATTTTAAAGCGAAAAAGTCGCAAAGATATATCTATGTATTTATTGGAATAAAAATATTTTGTTGACAGTTTAAACAACAAAATTGATACAACTATTGATGCATACAGATTGATAAATACAGAACTTATTCAGATTTGTTTTTCACTCGATTTACTTTCCTTCCAATTATTTTTATTCTATTTAAAGAACCCCGTAATTTTTTTACCCTTTCAAAATTATTTCATAAGCATATAAACTTTATTTTCAAATGTGAAACCAAAAATATTTATATTCAAGGCTCCTTCCTTTCTCTTTCCTGACCTTCCTTGGTCACCTCTTGTTTTTTTTGATCCCGACGCTATTAGGGCTAGGGTAACTTTCATTTTCCTCTCGATATATTGTAATTCAGGAGGGTTTTAGTGGGTAAGGCTGAGTCATTCGGGTAAGGCTGAGTCATTCATGTTGGCTCTCCCTAGTGCGTAACTGCATTTTCCCTACCTCTACAAGTTTTAAGGGCTCTAATGACCTGGATGTTGACGAGCCATAAAGCCCCACAAAAAGATAATTGTATTATGGTGTTCAATTGGCAACCCGTGAATGGAAATAGCAAATCGTCTGCATTTGATATCCGGAACTAATAAACATAAAATACGTCTGCCGAAAATTGCGGATTGAAGAGTTAATGAACAAGAGCTGTTCGGTTCAAGATGATTCGGAACAACCAATGGCTGCGGGAGTGATTAGGTTTGAGGTGTAGTCTCACTTACCGTGACGTCACATGTGTATCAAGACTTATTTGAATACCTGGTACATAAGGGGGCGGAGCTCGACTCAATTTGGCTCTTGTTTCAATCTCTGAAGAACAGTGGATCCGGACATGACCGGTAGTTTATTTTCACTCTGTAAGATTACTTCCGTTTCCATACTACTAAATAAAAAAGAAACTCGAATTTGTATGAGGGGTACATGTAATTTTTCAGCACTTAGTTTCTTTTTAATGTGAAAATTAGCATTAAAATGAAATAATTAAAGTGAAGAATGGCGAGAATTCGTTTTTAATTATTTTTATTCCACAAACTATATAAATTCGTACATTTAAAAGCATATTATCACGCGTAAAACTCACTGAACAAGTATCGCGATTTATTGTCCGAACAAGTATCGCGATTTCTATGTTGATATTACTTTCTTCGTACTTTATTGGCATAATAAAAGTGATTTATTTGCATTTTTTCTTTCTTGAGATACAATTATTAATTGTGTTTTAAACGATTTACTTAAAGGGTACTTCACTTTCAACCCAACTTTTATTTTACAGCTCAACACCCCTGCGATATTTGTTTGAATAATTTGCAAGTATATGTAATGGAACTTCAAATTGGTGCGGTGTGAACATTTGATGTTAGTTTTTTCTTACTTTTCTGATGAAGGTATAAGAAATTATAAACTATAATAAAAATAAAATATAAGTCCTCTAGTTACTGATGTGGAGAAATAAAGAGAGATTAATTTCGCAAACGCAGATCCTGATCTGCTATTAGGAAGCGAGACACACTCCCGCGAAGAAAAGCAAAAGCTCTTGTTTCTAGAAACGTGAGAACGATCCTGACGGTCTTCACTCTAGAATTGGGGAGTGATGAAACTTGTTACGCAAACGGATTAACTTGTCACAAAGGGTCTACAGCCACAAATAAACTCCACAGATTGTCACGTACGATACGCGACCCGATACAAAAACATACCTGTATCTATACTATATTCTATGAGTTATTAGAAAGATCATTCAATAATAATACACAATTTTGAAGTCCTGATTAAAATTAAAAACTTGAAATTTACAAAGAATTTAATAATTGAAATTAATGTAATATTACTATACATAATATTAATTAATATGAATATAATGTAGAGAATTTAAGCATTATAGACAACCAGTTGAATGTGAAATCAACTATCGTATTCAAATTCATTCCGAATTCTTTATAATTTGCTTAATTGTCAATTTATCTCATAGAAAAGTCATATAATAATTCTTTCTAAAATACTGTATGCTTCTACTCCCTGTCAAGAGACTTCAGCAGGACTTTAGTAGTAATAATAATAACGTAATGTGTATTTCACTATATACGTCGATAGGAATACATGATTTAAAAAGATGAGGAAACTTTCTTATAACCTTTCTCCTAAAGCTTTTTCAAAATTAATCGGTTATTAATAGCAAATAAATAGCAATTATTTACTTCAGCCATTTGAATAGTTCTCAATGTTAAAAAAAGAGTTATCCAACGAAATATATTCAGAACTATATTATACTGAAACAGAATACTTGTGAAAGATTAACACGGGGAGTTCATTCAAACCCTAAGGATCTGTTTACGAAGGGGCATTGAGGCAGGTCGTGAAGTGCGAACTTGCAAGAAATGTAATACGGCAGCAGCTGTTGAACACGGAAGGGGAGCTAAGGTCTGTGAAAGAAATAGTCTTGTGAAGGCTACAAGAACCATGTAAATCAGGGGTCTCAAAATTCTGCACACCTGCGACAAAAATTACAAAACCACTGTCCTGTAGTTTACAAAAAAAGAGGAAAGTAGTCAAACATATGTATGATACTATACCTATCTCTAACCATAAAATTTGTGGAAATACAAATTGAGAACTACTCATGATGACAAGAATTCTTGTGAACTATTCATTTTGATGCTATTTGAAGATTTATTTCATAGGTCTAGAGAGTTTTACAAAGCCAGCAATAACGAAAACGGCATAGTTCGAACAATAACAAATAAAGAGCAAATACTTCCTCGAATGAAAGGCAATTGCTTTTATCAATGAAACTTACTACGCATCGCTATAGTTCTAAACCAAAAATATAATTCAATAAAAATCAATAGATGATCGGCTTTCGCGTATTTATCATACCAAGTAGAGATAAAATTTTAGTACAGATAAAATAAATTAGACAGTTATGAACTACAGGTCTTTAGTGAAGAATGCTCCGAATTATTTCCAGAGCTAGTTTCATGCACGTTTTCAACATATTTCTATTTTCCAATTGCAGGGATATTTTCAATAGTTTTTTTTCGCAATAAATGTATAAATAAAAACAGCAAAACACAATCGCGTAGGTTGACAGATAAATTAGTTACAATTTATTTTTGAGACAAAATAGGTTGCATATACGGTCACATTCGATCCATTTCAAAAAATACATTTTGGGGGGTCTAAGACCAATTCCAGTACATGAATATGAAGATATTTATTACTTCAGAATTGCATTTATGAAGGAATTTATTTATGTATTTCTGTCCTTTTAAAGATTGATGAGGTTTAAGCCATCTGGCCTTCTCGTCCACTTAACCAAATGATTTGGGTGAAGGAATTGAAAAGGAGGGATGTTGGGTTACTGGACAATTTCAGAAACGGGAAAGACATTGATCTGGAATAAGTGAGGGATATATTATGATTTATATCAATTGAAAGATAAAGATCGAAAAAAAAATTTGAAAGAGTATTTATGCATTGCCAAAGATTATTTTTATATCATTAATACATCACGTACACAATTAACTAAGAAGGAGAATTTCTGAGGTGGAGAATATGAAAATGAAAATACTCGTATATTACACTAAGCTCCGTGAAAAATGGAAAAGCAGCCATAACGGCAGAGTATTAAGCATTATTTAATGCAACCATTTATTGTAAACAAAATATCTCAAAACATACAGTTTTCTTAGTTACAATGAGGACACGGTACCTCTAATAATTTTTTATATTGAACATAATGGGATATACTTTAAAAATAACCAAACTCTCTATCCTCACGGGACATCAGTTAACAATCTTAAATCTTTGTTAACACATTTCTAGGAGGTTGATATGCGTAATTGTCAATATAAGACTCGATAAGAAATAAGAGAATTAGTAAAAAATGTTACATATCCGATGACTTACAATCACTTCTGTAATATAATTAAATATTATTAACAGTAAAGGCATATATCTTCAGGAAGTATGCTGTTACCTTGTACTAAAAGTTAAATTGTGCATTCTTGCATTGAGAGATTAAAGGAAATTAATTGACGAGATCGATGAAATTCCACCGTACCTGACACGCAATGGATCCAAAAATGAAGGTTTTTGGGAAGAGGAAATTATGTAAACAAGTCCACTTCAGGACGGTACAAACATTACTGTAAAATATATTCATTGATATTTCAAACTAACAGTTCGCAAACACATTTCTATCTTATAATGTATTCATATTACCACAACTTCATAGAAAGAAAATTCATAGTAACATGAACACGTGAATTTAAGTGAGAGAAATAAAGGAACCCATTACAAAAATTGCAGAGCGACAAAATATTGTTTAACGCATGCATATTTTAATTCGTGTTGCGCTGCAGATTCCAATACCACTTTAACCAGATTTTGAATTTAATTTCTAATCATACTATTTCCACTGATAACGAAATAGTTGGTGGAACAACAGTGGCACTCTGTAACAGTCTGCAAGGACAAACATTACGAAAAATCTCAGAAGTGTCAATTATATTTTCATTCGAAAACAATTCTATGACATGCAGATTTCAATCCATATAAATTCCGAAATAATTAAACCAGTCGTCGGATTTAAGATGTATATTACATGACACGCTACGCCTCGTTCTAAGGTCTTTCGTCCTACAAATTATTCCTTCACACCATTTTTTTCTATAATAAAGGAACTAACAATTTGCGACAATCTAGCAGGTACCACATTTTCCTATTCCGAGATCATTTCCTTCGCAATTCTGAAATGCGAAAGAAGAATTAGTAATCTATGTTATTGGTTAGTGAATTTCATAATCTCCATAGGCGCTTCGTTGTATTGGTTAAGTGGTAAAATACACAAAATTACGAGTCCATTAGTATATACTTCTATCACATAGGTTCATGATTCTTCACAGTTTTCAAGATAGAGAAATATTCTGATTCTATTTCAAACTCGTAATGTAGAGTCGTAACATTGCATGCAGTAGTTTTCAGGTAACACAGTACTTTTTCTTTTATCAATACAAGAAAATCATATTTTTGGTTCCTGTAGCTACTTGTATGTATTAAATCAAAAAGAAAAGCGCAAGTCACAAGAACGTAGCGAAATTTTTGTTGCGTCTTTAAAGTCTCATTGATGTGTTTTGAAAACAATTTCAGTAATCTTATTTTATTTACGCAACCAATCAAACTTTTTGTTTTCTCACATGTTAAAGTATTTTGTCAGAAAAATGAAATAAGATCTAAAACAATTTGATACAATTTAATTGAACAGAGATAAGAACGAAGTATCCTGAAATATTTTCGTGTCGTAAATGTCACAAAGTTCAAGTTTATCATTTTATCATAATTTATGATTTTTATTTCATTTATTGCAGTGCCTATATTTCAAATACAAATTTCAATTATACTAAAAAAACATATTTCGTCAGAAATTAGTTTAATATGCAAATTTCTTTCAATTATTTTTTATCGATCGACCACGACTTTTCGTAGAATATGTATTACCTGATGCCTTAATCAAATTTTTATGAAAAAGTACTAACAAAATGACTTCCAATTCACATATAAACAATACGTAATTGCTTTTTATTAATGTTGAATTGATAACACAACACAAGACTGTCAAACTATAATCAACATGTTACAAAAAATTGTTTAAACTTATTTTTCTGTAACTAATTTTAAGTAACTAGTTTATAAGGGAACATGATTAAATATTTGCCCCGGTACCATTCACTCAAAACGCAAACGTTTTCACTCAACAAGGTTTTTCACTTTTGTAAGAAATAACTTCGCACATAGCAAGAAATGTATTAACTGCTAGTAAAGTTTTTGTTACAACTAACTTCAGACATCCAGTTCAAGTCTGGACAATAACATTTTAATTACCCACAACTTTCACATTCTCTATTTCAGAAGCTTCAGCTTAATGTAGATGGTCACAAGTCTAATTTCATTTGCAAATTGCTCTCTGCTTATGGTTTGAAGTAATAAGGCAGGATCATGAGTAACAGCATCTGAGAAGTAGTTTATGAACTTATGACAGTACAAAATTTGAAAACAAATTATGTAATAATAAACAGTTACAATGTAGATTACGATACCTTTAAAGTCCAGAAAATAGTCTTTGTAATGCTACCTCAATCCGGAGAATTGGTTAAGGAAAATGGGATATTTACAAAAAGTTTACTAATAAAACATTTCTCTACTTCAATAAATACATAAAAAAACAGTCATATCAGCTTCAATAAGTTCAATTTAATATGCATTTTTTTAGCAAATAAACAAACGTTTTGATTTCAATTCCTGGCGATAGTAAATTTTCACTTCCATTGGATGCTACTCCACCATCATGAACCCGTCAGCACATTTCCGACCATCAACTACTCAGATTGAGCCCACAGTGAATCGTCGGACGACACATGCATTGTTGATGCGTACTGCGCTCACAGCTGCGGTGCCCGTCGCGTTTCCCAGCGGCCGATTAAAGTCTAATGCTGTCATTACGCTGGCCGATCGCCCATGCCGCCCTCGTACTCGCCCATGTCGCCCTAGCACTCCGCCCACGCGTCTGGCTGACCCCTTCCTCTACCGGGGTTCAGTCTATGTATTGGCGATTCCACCCACACGTTGTAACCCTTGCGCCCATCGCTGAAGCACTGTTACTGTTCCGCACTGACCATAGATTTCATGTTGTGTACACTCAATACGGAATTTGTGGTTAACAAAACGAAGGAGGTTTCTTTTCTCAAGGCCTTTCTTTTATTTACGGTGTCTCTCATTCCACTAAATCCTCTTAACGCTCCAAAATTTATACAGTGATCAGTAACCTCCAGGGTGCAGAGTTGAACCGAACCACCGTTCTAAGTATATTCAAATCATTCTCCGTTCTATTACTAATTTCGTTTCGTCAGTTCACCCAGGTACGGAGTTTACACTGGTCAGAACCGGTGTAAACGAAATAAAAGAAAGGTATTCCAAAACCGCTCACTTTTTTTATTCATTTCGTTATTTAAAACATACTCAGAGGAAATATACAGTGAATGTCGTGAATGAAAATAGTCAATTTTTTTGTCCC
>NNCF01125800.1:930-84619 GCA_002313205.1 Laupala kohalensis | reverse complement strand
CACACACATATATATATATATATATATATATATATATATATATATATATATATATATATATATATATATATATATATATATATATATATATAAACTTAAATAAGGAGAGTGCAAGCAGGAAAAAGTTAAAGGAAGACACTTTCATCATCACTTGCCCGTAAGTATTTTCTGCTTTTTTGCCAGCTAACACAAAATATCACATTAACGTTTTAGTTATGTCAAATTTTAATTACAGCGATTTCCTAATTCCATATTCACACGGTATTCAACAAATTAGACAAAATGCATATATCGTTTCATTTTTCACATTAGAAAATTTATTCTCGTATCTGATTATTTCGTGACATCTGATTATCCTTTAACCACTATTCATTTTCAATACTTGCACTTGATCTTCAAAATACTTGATAGTAATATCTAGAAAGAAGTGGCATACGAATTTTTTTTAATTTTTAACTCGGGGGAAAAAATCAACATTGATCCTAATTCTGAAAAAGTTGTTTTTGGCATAACGTCCGTCCCTGCGTCCGTCCATCCGTCTGTCCGTCTGTGCGCAGCAATTCTGAGTAAATGGATGAATCAATTTAATTCACATTTCGTATTTACGGTCGAATTTACTTGTCGATGCACGTGCTCAGATCTCTTTTCGCTTTAAAAAATAGGATACATCATATGAATGTTTCTCAAATATAGCTCCAACGATTTTGCTTAAATTTTCTGTACATTAGTATGCATTACATCGGCATTAACGGTATTTTGCTTAAAAGATTGATACAGACGCAGTAAAAAAATTTGTGTGTGCTACATTTACAAATTTGTTTCCTACTGCAAGAACCGTATATATTATTTAATATGGATGAAGCAGAGGTAAAGTAGAAATATATTCTGAGTATTTATTTCACTTTCAAATCTCTAATAAAAGACAGTAATAAGTTGAATTTATATATAATTTTTGGAGTCATCAATAAATTGGAGAGAACATAATAATTCGTGAATACAACGCCACACGTTGCGGCGCCAATTTTAATTTTAAAAGTGGGGCGAAGGGGTGTAAATAATGAGAATAAAACTTACCTAGCTCACTCGGCAACTTACACTAGAATATAAAATTTGCCCTAAACTAGGTGATTAAAAAATTTAAGGGCGAGGTTCGGCCCATTTATGTCGTGAAATATGTGTAAATCTTTCTTGAAAGAAACACAACATTTATTAATATTGGTTTAATCATTTATTAACACACAAATACACTTCAGAAAACTATGAACACTTCCCCCAAAACGTAATTCTTCCACACTTTCCCTTTGGATGTATCCCACAAAATACGTATCATGAACTACTACACTAATACACATTATACATTTTAGCTCCACTGATCAATTCATGAGGACGGAATCCATTCAATGAATATTCAAATTAGTAAACAGTTTATTGAAGTTCATTAGGTTTTTATCACACTGTCCATTGTTTTGGAGCCATTGTATCTCATTACAAAACATTAATAATAAAAGTTTTGCGTACCACTCACACTTAACTAGTGTTTGACTGTTTTTTGGTGACGCAAGCGAGGTACTGTTCACGGCCCTTCTAGTGATTACCTTGCATTACCTTCAGCAAACAAGCTGTCGTGGAATGCCAACGTCCATTGAAGAGCTTAGACTCCATCACGTCTCGTGCCCTTTTGGTCCTGCTCACGTAACGTCTCCCCTACGTTAGCTGTTACACTCGCTTGGCTGATCTCAGCGTGGGATGTAAGATATCACCATTACCGAGTACAACTTGGTGAAGATATAAAGGCCTTAATGGCTCTCGCACAGTTCAGTTACCCTTGATCACAAGACCGAATTGTTCATCAGTCGCGTCACTAACAATTTTAAGTGAAGTTAACGATATTTGCACCGAAATAGTTGAGACTCGGAATAATTATATCGAACTCATATTGAAAGTGTTCGTAGCGCACCGAATGATGGTCAGAAACATGACAATCATGATGATCAGAATGAATAGCAGAATGCTCAACGCTCAAAGCTCTGAATGAATCTTAATGAAAAATCTCAATGCTATGTAAGATAGACGTGATAATGCTCCGAATAATATCTGGAGCGAAGTGAAGTGATATGATCTGCAATAATCTGCTCTCAGTTTAAGTAACCATATCCCTTCCCCATTGCCCAAAAATTAAGAAAACAAACTCCTCCTCCTCTGACGTGATTCTTTCTAGCTAACTAACAATTTTATTTTCACATGACTAGCCTACGATTGGCTTGACTTTCGGTGACGTATATTTAGTTTTGAACAACAACGACGTTTGTTATTACCAACACACACTTCACCGCCAAACTCGGTGTTTTTTCAGAACTGTCATTAAATTGACAATTCCTAGATCCGCGATAACCTTCTTTCACAATGCTCTTTCCATTTCTCTACCAAAAATAACTCTGTTTATCTGTTATCTGAAAATAACACTTAGCTTGACCTGTCTGCTAAGTTTTTCTGTCACCGTTATTAACGAACTCGCATCCCCTACGTAGTCGTCTCTCTTACCCATTTCTGTCCGCTATCACTCGTCTTTTATTGTATAAGCACGTGGTACTCTGTCCGACAGTCACCCTTCGTTCCCCTTCGTGTGTGTGACGCGTAGTTTTAAGTTTTCCAATGGTGTGAATTCAATTAGCATATGTTTGAAAATGTGTCATTTTAATATGTTACTTTTTAAAAGAGAACAGACGAAGGTCTGTATCTTATGTTTCTCTTGGTATCGTGAACCTCTCACCTGCACGACATCTACGCACTACTCTTAACCATTCATCCGGTGACGCTGCGAAAGCTTACGTGTCAGATGTATCCACTGCTTCTTTTGCCGGATGTTGTTGTTAACTTGTGCATGATGTGTGTCATATTTATTTGTTCTTGCATTTTTTGATACGTGAGGATGTTATTTTTTATTGCTTATTGTTTGGAGAATTAACATGGTTAAGTGTGATGAAAAATCTTTATTTTTCGTTTTTTTTAATTTAATTTTTATAGCAGTTTTAATCATTAAAATAATATTATTGTAAATAGTGCCTAGCGTACTCGCCTTCTAGCTCTGGTGACGCAGGTTCAAACCCTATCCGATCCAAGTAGAATTCGCTGTGATGGACGAAGCGGTGTTCGCGGCAGGTTTTCTCGGGGTTCTCCCGTTTCTCCTGCCTATCATTCCACCACAACATTCACTCATCATTATTCACCCCCTTGTCTTTCATTCATTAATCACCTGCCTCGGGGAGGTGTGAGTGGAAGGACACCCGGCAACCTGGTAATTCCCCCGCCACATCATAAGTAGAAGGCATCATATCATCCCCATCTCTCCGACCCCTGCAGAAAAGGAGTTAAGGTTCAAACAAAAACAAAATTATTGTAAATAATATATTTTAACACTTGCAGAATTTTTAGAGGATATAGATAAGGAGCGTTACGAAATAAGGGAAAGTAAATAAAACACACTCTATGTCCTATTTAACCGAAATTAATCATAAATAAGATTAATTTTCACTTACATAATTTTGCAATTTCAAATTGCGAAAAAATAACTTCTTAGTTTTCAATTAAATTATATAAAAATATTGATGGTCTGCTTGCTTTGTTCTCACGTTAATAATATCCTAATTATCTTTATATTTATTTGTCAATATATCTTTTGAAATGGAGTATAAATCTTACTGATCTTATCTTCCCAGAAAAGATATGAGTTTGTACAGTAGAGATACTTTAATATAAATGCTAGTAAAAGTATTTCTTCAATAAACATTTTAAATAGGGGAAAATGAAGAAACAAAAATATAGAGTAACATGTTAGATACGACCCTCCTCTAATAGAATGTTTTAATTTCACTCTCTAGTGCAGACTGAGAAACGTATATGAGAGAGTATGTGCAATGGTTTTGCACCACTAGTTCTTCATAATAATATTAGAATTAAACAAATATTTCAAGTCTCACGACATTTGACGGACGAACAGTGTATATTATGTGATTAAAATCTTTACATTGTTTGTCCCTTTAAGGTCGTAAGTCTGGAATTATTTATTTAATTTGATTATATAATGGACGTTAATTTTTTAATAATATAAGGGTACAGTAATTTTTTTACTTCTAATAACCCCGAAAGCAGAGCCAATCCTTCGTAAAACACATTTCTCTTGCACCGTCATTACTCGTAATCCTACCCTTTCATTGATCCACATACTTTTCATCTACGGGTCTCACGCAAGTCTCATTTTCGGGTCATTTTCATACGTCTTTACTTTTTATTATTTAAGAATTAACTTAAAGTAATAATAACATTTTTCTAATAATAGAGCCCTTGCCTTGTATCGTTGCCTTGAAGTAGTATCGTAAATATAACAATTATAAAGATAAATATTTATAATACTTCATAAATATAACAATTGCTTAAATATAATACTATGTATGTAAATATTCAACCAACATAATTATTATCTGTATAATTTGACCATAATTTCATTTAATATTTTTATATTAATTATTGAACTGTGTATGCAGAATATAATATTTCTGCCTCGAGTCACAATCGTAGGAGTTTTTTTATGGGTTTTCCTCATTTGCTTAACTTGAAACACCAGGTGTTTGAAATAACACTCTCTCTTCCATATTAAAAATTCTTGAAAAATAAATATTTAACACATGGTTCGGTGGAAGTGCCAATAATATGATCGAAGTCACGCCAATAATAAATTTATTGGTAAAATATATCGTAGATGAATCAAAATAACAAACTCACAGCATCCAATAACTTATTCTGCTTCATATTTTGATACTTAGATACGGAACATCTGGGAAATTAATTAACTTTAGATTATAGTCAATGAGTTTTAAAATCTTCTAAAACTTTTGCACATTTTCATTTAAACCTCCTTCATTTCAACATTTTTGTGTCTGATTCTGAGAAATTATATGTTCTTACTGTTTAAACAACTCAATTATTTCTTGTTATTTAACCACTCGATTTCTTCACTCTCGAGTACAAGTGTATAATGTACTTTTCATGAGGCGTGTATCAGTCCAGCACCAGCGTACTTTGGAAGAACAGAAGTCCAAATCAGTCGGTAACCTATTTGATGCATCGGAAGATCGTCGATTCCACAGCCGGTTTGGGTCTGGTACGCTCCTTAAACTCCTAGTCAATTATATATTTGATCGTCGGATTAACTTACGAAAATTTAGTTCCACTGACATTGTATTCAAATTATCCTTACATGTTTGAGGGACAATAAAATTCTGTAGAATGCGAATTTTCAAATTTACAAGGTTGAAAAAAGAGGAAATCCGAACAATCTTATCTTCACAAGGATACAAGTTGTTTGCTAGAAAAAATACTTTTATATTTTTGTCATTTATATTTGTATATTATTTCAATGGATGTGATATGATTATTTTCATAGAGAACTGAAAAAAGTCAGTGAAAAATTAATGAAATTATGTAATTTCATTGATAGTTGATGTTATTCTTTCCTTTTTGCAATTTAAATAAGATTAGTGGAATAGAATGCATTATTCGAGAACATAATAACATCATTCTATGTCTGATAATCCAAATACAGCAGGTTAACTTTCAAGCATTTTAGAACAAAATTGTTTCGCTTAGATTTAAAAATAATCCACCTTCTATGGCGTAAACCAGAAAGTAAATATTAATAATTCATTTTAAGACATTCGAGAGCTTAATGTCATGGGGAAAAAAGAAACAAATGTGGAAATTATCCTTTTGTGCCATTATGTGGAACGGAAAGTATTATTTACAAAATAAATTACGGCGATAATTAATGTTCTTTGTCGTTCTTTATCCGTCCCTAAAATGGTTACACACTCCAATAACTCAGTACTTTTGTCATTTTCTACCATATTTTTTAGATTAAAGAGTTAAAATATAAGGTAAAATATAATATCATACATATCTTCAGAGGTGGATTTACAAGTTTACCACCCCTTGGCAGTAGTAAATATAGCATCCTTTCGGAGAAGTTTTTATTTACATAAATTTAGTTATTTACTTATTTTTTATTATGTGTTATAAATCTTTTTTATTTTTATATGTATTAACGATGTGTTGTTTTGTTGTTAATATTCATATGTATTATTATAAGGAATTAAGAAGAATAAACACATTTAAATTGTGCTTACAAGATTTTAAAAAAAACATAGAATTAAATTATTAATTTAAAATTATAGAAAATTGAAAAAGAAATATTCCTATTTTCTCGCCTCATTATTTCCCGAAATCTTGCGCCCTTAGGCAATTGCCTATGTCTAAATCCGCCTCTGCAGATCTTTTCAAATTTCAATAGCAACAATCAAAAATTATGCTCTTAGGATGTGATAATAAATGATTAGAAAGATAATGTCAGAGATAACAGACGTAATGGCGATAACAGAGTACGTCTCGATAGTGCGGATACATGTTAGAAGAATATGAATAAGTAATGCCGAAGAAATTGGTGACGA
The DNA here is from genome assembly GCA_002313205.1 of Laupala kohalensis. Taxonomy (NCBI): domain Eukaryota; kingdom Metazoa; phylum Arthropoda; class Insecta; order Orthoptera; family Trigonidiidae; genus Laupala; species Laupala kohalensis. The sequence goes on along the minus strand of NNCF01125800.1, from coordinate 78,119 downwards.
CCACTAGGAAGGTGAAGAGGATTGGGAGAGAGCTGTATCGCGATAGATTTCGTAGGGGATGAACAGAACGAGGTCGAGACGCGGTGTCTGGGACCGGACGGTACGAAACGAATGGCTTTTATCTCGCGACTGCGGTTTCTGTCGTCGACGCTCTCACATCGCTCCTCTGCTTCCGTGAGAAGAGTCATTCTGCAGATCGATGAATAACTTACTAACACAACGGTAAGGATATTCTTATTACCCTACGCATGCATCAACCAAAACCACATGCTTAGCTATTACCTTACTTCGTGTCACCGTTTTAATATATATAAAAAGCTCCCAATTCTTTTATACATATTTCTTAGTATTTTATAGATTTTTAAACATAACACTTTAGATTTATTTCAAAATTGATAATATTGGTTATATCTTTTATATAAATTCCTTAATATGTGATAACAGTACGTATTTGTTAAGTTAACTTTTTTGTATTCCGTGGAAAATAAGTTTGTTTTTATAACAAGTAACAAACAATTTTTAATCTTATCTTAGGACGGGGGGGCACATGCTATTATCCTACCTATGACCGCAGAAATGATAAATCCACCATTGCCTAAGAGCCCTTGATCGGAATTGATGGAATGGTCCCTTGTTTGCTTCCGAAGAGTAAATTAGTGAATTGTTTTCGATGTAATCATACGCAGTTTGCACTGCTTTTTTACAGTTTATTTTTTATCACTTTTATTGTTTTCTTAAACTGTTATTGCACCGTTTATTAATGGCAAATAACACAGTTCATTTATGTAAACACATGATATTTAACTGGAACGTTTTCAATTTTCTAGAATATATTTTTATAATACAGACCTCATGAACTTAAAAATTGATTACTCCTTAAAACGTACTGTGCTCGCATCACCGAATAAATGGCGTTGTATTGAAATAAACGTTCGCATCATCTTGTTATTTCAACACTGCAAGTCCTTGAACGATAAGATGTTCAACAAGCAGTTCAGTGAAAGAACGATAGGAAAAAGATATCAATTTAAATGTTCCTCTAGATAAGGATGTGTTAAGTTGTATTTATTCTGAAAGTCTGTGTTTGTACACTGACGAGTAAATTCACATCGAGTTTTCAACCATATCCTTGTACTAGAAATTATGGGCCGAATTTGTTTCTTAAAGATTGAAAAAACCTCAGTAAACGATATTTTTCTCTACTTGTTTTATGAACTGCAATATACAGAGTATATTGGCGTTAAAAATGATTTTTTGTTAAAAAGGATTACGTTAAATAAGATTTTTCATGAACAAGTGTCATTTGGTGACGAAGGTATGTATTGTTAGAAAAAATGTATATCCGAAGAAAAATAGTGAATAAAAATCTGTTTCATTCACCATACAATAGTTTAAAAATATTAAATAATTAACAAGCATTACTTCGGCGATTTTTCATTTTTGTTGCTAAGTGACATTTCATCTAGACTAAAACCACTGGTCATGGAGTTTGGTAGTCAGAGATGAAAGAGTGCATCATTTTAAACCGTTTTTGAAACTTAATAAAATGATACAAATATTCTCAAAATTAGAAGTGCATTATTTTTATTAAAAGTACCACTTTTAATCGTGTAAGTCGAGCGAGGAAATGAGCAAATAATTCTACAAATAGTTCCATGTCCGTCTTTAAATACATGTGTCTCTACTTTAATATTCGAGGTAAAATGTAAATAAAAATATATTAGGGGCAATCTAAATACCTAATTTATTGTTATCCATATTATCTACTACTTATAACTTGGAGCAATATTTCTGAAAACTTTAAAATCATATTTGTAGGTTATTCCTTATTAATCAATTTTAGAAGCATTGATCTCTACGAAACATATTTCAACCAATTTAACAGATTACTACTTTTCAGAGTCAGCTGATACTGTGATAGCAGAGAGATAAATTGGGAAGACCAAAAAATCGTAAGAAAATTTTCGTATTCTGTGTTGGTCAGAAAACATCCCAATAACCATTAATTCAACTTCGTAGAAATTGTTGTGTCCAAATATGCTTTTATTTATAAATGAATTTCTTCTACCATTTTTATATTCAACGCATGAAAAATATCTTTCTTGGTATATTTTTCATGTTTTTAATTTCCAAACGTTGTGTGATTGAAATTTAAAATTACAAATCTATCAAGAAAAGTCATATTTTAACATACTGCGTTTTTTTATATTCAGTATGGATTATAGAAATCCTAAATACAGGATAAATTAATCACTTCTTTCAGTAGTAGCAAATAAATTACAATCGTATTATCACATTTCAGAGTGTGAATAGGAGTTAAGTAGAATATTAGATTCCATATTGCTGTTAAAGAAAGAATATTATAATTAAATTAAATAGACAATAAAACAGAAAACTCTTATTTCGTAATATTACAAAATTTTCAGAAATTTACCAGAGGATACACGACGTGAAACTAGCTTGATGACATTATATGGAATATGGACGACCCTTTACCTCCGACATTGCATCGCGCAGCTGGAGCTGGTCTCGCACAAGATGTACGTCGGCTAATCGAAGCAGAAGCTGCTACTGATAATCACATTAACCGAGATGGACAGGAAGAGACAGAAGACACTTCAAGAGTTTCTCAATTACAAACTGACTATAATAAACATCTAAATAACAATGTAGAATGGTTTAGAGGAAAAGAAGAAATAAAGGAGAAACATGAGTTTTTAAACGGAAGGGGTGTGATAGAGGAAAGAGAAAATGAGATAAATGCCAATGAAAGTACACAATACAAATTTCGAGAAACAATATCAAAAGGTCTACGCAAAAGAACTTACAATGCTTCTTCGGCAGTGCTCGTGAAAGATGTGGATGGACGGACAGCCTTGCACGCAGCAGTGGAAACTGCAGGTGCTGGTGCCGCGGAAGCAGTGCAACTTTTACTGAATGCAGGTAAGCGAGTAAAAATCTGCTAGTGATCTGCCTCATCGACTATCTGGAAGGCGTGGATGTCATAGTGATGACCAGCAAACGTGCGTGAAAACGTTTTGCCTTTCACCTTCAGACCAAAAATAAATATAAAACTATAAAAGAGTTTATATTGCGAAAAAAATATTAGAAAAAAACAATTTTTACTAAGAATATGCTGAACAACGTTTAGAAATTGTATTTCATAATATAAAAACATAGTAATTTTATTCGCCAAAAGTTACTGATGAATATTAAATGTAAGTAAATAATTTCTAGTAATGTATCTTTTATGACTATACCCCTCAGTTTTCTACGATTCTCTCAGTAATTTCATATTTACAACACAATTCATCGATATTTTACGAAGTAACCTTAAACGCTCAATTTCTGAACGTACGAATTTTTTATAAACCGGTTTAATTTCAAATAAGTTAGTATCAATCTTATATTTATATCATGTTGAAAGGACTCTAATGACCTTGACGTTGGCGAGCCCTAAAGCCCCACACACACAAAAATTACGTTGAGAGCAAATAAAGAATGTTATATTTAAATTCTGTTGAAGTTCAAAATATTGAACTCCACGTTCTAATCTTATCTCATTATGGTCTCAAGAATGTGTGCTCTTTATATCTTCAAATTCTTAAATTGGCGTTTGGGAGGAACTTCCAGGAATGGTTTATCACTTCCGTCTTGTCTGTACAAACAATCATATGCAAAAGTAAAACATTCCTACTTTTTGGAAAAATTTTCGTATCAAATTGAATATAATTTACGGCAGTACAACTGAATGAAAGGTCTTGATCTATTTCATAGTTACTCGTAAATGAAAGATAGTTTTTTTTTAATATATGTTTTGTATACAATGATTTTGTAGACAATATATTACGTTGAAACGAAACAATACGTCAGGATAACCTACATCTTCCCGATACCTAATGAATAATCTAACTTCTAAAACAGATTCCTGAATAATTGGTTCATCTTTTGTGGCAATGAATACACGTCGAGCTCAATTCAGAAGTAGGGAATAGATATCAGTGTACAACTTGACACTTGTAAGGGATATTAACTTAAGAAAAGGGAAACATAAGGGTGGTCGGGAATGTGCCAGTATCCTTCTTCATTCCGAGAGTAAATAATGTCCTCTCAATATCATTTGGTAGAATTGATTGATGTCCATCTCCTCAAACTTTTCTAAGGTTAGTTGCACATTTTTTCGCATAATGCTCACCATCTATTTAAACTGAATGATTCACATGGGTTCTCAAAATAATTTCCATAGATTTCGTTTGTAAAAGTTTTTTTGAAGTTTGACAATTAGGTGAATAAAAGTGTAAAAACATGTCCCCAAACTAATTTATTTTCCAGTAATGCTCAGTCTCTTCCATAAGTCCACGAATTTCTGCGTAAAAATTTAAATGTGTCGGCGCAAATGTCAAAAATATACCTTTAGACCAGTCACTCACATGACTTAACTTTCTTTAAATAATCTTACAATTCAGGCAGTAAATATGGGTTGTTTCATTGTTTAGCAGCCTCTAAGATCAGTGGCCAGTGGGCTTCTTCGACGCACGCAATTGGGAAGGGAGCCAACACAATGACAAAACTGTTCAGTTTGAGGACGTTTTCTTGATGTGTCGACGTTTATGTTCTGAGATTTTGGAGACATTAGTACATTAGTACGACGTTTACATTGATTTGGAAGACATTAGTAACGAAGAAATTCTCATTCCATTTGGAGAAACTTACATTCAGAGAAATATTCTCGAAGAGTTAATTTCCCACATCGTTTCTGGTATGAGAACCAATACTGTTATTGAGGAAGACTGTAAGAAATCATGGGAGTATTGCCCCAATCATTGTAGACGATATTGGGTTTAATTCCCTATAAATAATCACTAATTATTCCTGTTTCCGAAGACCCGCAATAATAGAATCTCTATGAGTTCGAATGAATGGGCTGTACACCTTTGGCTAGTTGAAGACAATGACTTTTATCGTACAAAAAATGTAAAATGCATTGTCAAGAGTCTTTTTGTAAGCGATCACTTGACTTGGGAGTAACGCGTGGTCATTACGTCAGACTCCTTCCACCAATTTAAAACCTTTATCGTAAATAAAAATATGTTTACAATAATTTTCGGTTCACAAATAAGGGAAGTTTTTTTCCAACCTATAACATGGAGAAAGAAGTGTCAAGCGTCTCTTATTTTTCCAAACAATCGATTTAGACTAGTAGAAAGAAAGATTGTTCCTTCTAGTTACAATAATTGGTATCGTAACTTCGTACAGTATCCATTTTGGACTTGCTTTTACCTTTCCATGGCACTATTTCTGAGAGTACTTTCTATTCATAAGCACTTCATTTCTCCTTCCGAAATATTAAGACCATATTTTCATTATTTGCATAAATTTTTGTAAAACTTACCAGTTCGTTTCAACTTTTTAGCAGGTTCATCTCAATTTGTAGAGGTGTAAAAGTATCGTATTATAAACTTAATTCTAAATAATTAGAATACGCATGAAAAACACCTAATCGAAGGACTTTTTTATTTTCGTTGCTTCAAATTTTAATTTTAATATTGAAGCCAAATTATACTTTTCTCCTGAATTAAATCGTGTTCAGTAAACATCTCACCATTAACAACACAACTTCCGAGTACCTACTCGAAGAGAAGAGCTTGCATCGTCTACGGACTGGTGAATATTGTGATGGGCGGGGTCTGGAACCCGGTACATCTTGCTATGGACGCAGGAGTGCTGTCCACTGCACACCTACGGGCAAAGCAGGATAACCCGGATATGACTTCCGGTAGGCCGCAATTTTCACCAGGCCATATACCATCCATTTCGTTCACTTTCAGCGAAATCTTTCGTAGATATTTATTTACATTATAGTTTTTCAGAGGTTTGAATTACATTTTTATAGTCTTAGATGCAATGACATTTGAAACCTACCAATCAAAAATGAATCCGCGAAATAATACAATTAATTTTAACTACATTAATTTTAACCTAATTCTCGTTAATATTTAGAGTATTAAGATGTTTTATAAATAGAAACAATAGAGACTCGTTGGTGATTGACTAGTTATTCTAACAGCACTGTCTGAAAGGAAAATAAATTATCGTGGCAGCAGCAACAGAATTACACACTCAACACAGACGGTTGAAACATAAAACATCTATTAGCTAAAATTAAATTTCCGAACACCCTAATCATAAACCTTCACTTATATTGGCAGGAGCAGATGTAGGCGCACGGGACCTATCGGGAGCTTCGCCTCTCCACCTGGCATCGTACTGGGGGCACGCAGCGGCCGCTCAACATCTGCTGTGTGCTGGCGCCGATTCAAAAGAAGAGTGGCTCACTGACTTGAATATCATGATGCAAGATGCACGTGTCGGCGGTGCATCCGACGCACGTTTAGGAAACGATTGTCTTCCATTGGCTGCACTACATCTCGCAGCGGGTGCCGGTCACGTGGGAGCCATTGAGGCGAGTCTTATGAATACTTATGATCTGGATCTTGACCACTCAATGTAATTGTAATAGAATCGTGACCGTTTGGTCAAGAAAAACAACTTCTTAAAAACTTACCAACGCTTTAGGTTTTAAATAAAACCCGAAACATTGGAAAATTATTAAGATACTGCTTTTATTGACCAAACCCTCACGATTCTATTACAACTACCATACCAATATTCGCGTAGAAGTGAGAAACCATAGGTCACCCAAACTAATACTAACTTGATATAAGGAGTTTTTCTTATCACTTGCTGGATTTATAGAGGTAACCATGAATTTTTAAGCGGTACACAGCGATGCCAATACAACAAAACAAAACATCAGCTGATTACAAAATCGCAGAACAATTCCCGAGATAAGTTTCCCTATGAGTTTGCAGTTCGTATCGTTGAAGTTGGCATTGCACATATTATTTGTCCGGACAGCCATATATAATTTTGTCTCTCCACTTTTACATGAACATCTCTAATCCACAGTTGCAACATTTTGCTTATTATGTACAACACAAATTTTCAACATTTTCATTTTTCTTTCAATTTTTGCTAGTTTTCGTATTCTTTAGTTTGAAACGCGTTCTATCGCGTAGAAAGTTTTAAAATAGTTCGTTCCTAACTTATTGATTTCATGATTTTTCAAAAAAAATCCACTTTTTTTGTTTCTATTAAAGGACACAAAATTCCGATATGCGACAAAACTTTATTCTTCAATTGTTTTCGGGTCGCTTCCAACGAGTCATCAACCAACTTTCTACGACACATCGACAAGTGAGTGCGTAATTGAACGAGTGGGAGGGTGGTTATTTAGGTCAGATTTTTGGTATTGTGGCCAATCACAGTATACGACAGATCGGGAATTCAACTCCCGTTTGGACGAATTGGTTGACGTTTTTGGCACAGGTTTCCCTACCTACTCCTGAAAAATGCTGGGTACCTTCAGAAACAGGTCTCTGTTCTTTCTCCATCATCCTTCCCTCAATACCGCAGTTTCGTGGAAGAGCAGGCTATTATGACCGGAATAACTAAATAAAAGAGCCAATGAAACCGTTCAACATTTTATTGTGTCTTACGTTATATTTTCAGTTTAAATTCAATATCTCAATAAAACTTACAAAAGTAACTTCCCAATCAAATACATTTATGTTCAATCTACAACACAATATATGGTTATCTCAACTGCGTTTATTTACACATTATCGATATAGAAGATATATTATTTCAATGTGCTTGAAGTCTTTTATTAAATGTATTTTTTCATGTATCTATTACTTCGTAGCCACCAGGCTTTTGGAATACCTTCTTTACAAAATTGAAGTCACTACATCGTTCCTGTTGTATTTCTACCACATAAGTCTCATACCAAATAATTCTCCGTTGTAGTCAGAGACGGATTTAGGCATAGGCAACATAGGCAATTGCCTAGGGGCGCAAAAAAAACCGACGGAAAATTATAACATTTGGAAAAAATTGTTTGTTTTTTAAAATGTGTTGCATTTTTAACGTTCTCTAAAATATTATTTTCAAGATTTCTGTTGGATCATCAAAGATTCCTTACGAATTATAAGAGTTAACTAAGTTATAGGTGTTTTTAGGTAGGTTTATTTTTGGTTTTTAGATAGATCATACCTTATAATAAATTAGAATAATAAATAAACAAAATATATAATTATTACTTTCTTTATATATTATATAAATATTTAAAATATATGTATATAAAATCCTCTCTCAAAGGATTTACTACTGCCTAGGGGCGCCAAACTCATAAATCCGCCTCTGTTAGAAGTTTCTTAAATTTCACTTTGACAGTCTGTCTTAAATTCTCCTTTATGTTTTTCAAATTTGAATATTTCGTTATTCTTATGAAGGTGTTGTTGGCGGGTGGGGCAGACCCTAATGCTGCGACAACTCGCGGCTCAACCCCGCTGCACTTAGCAGTCGCCGGGGGCCACGAAGACGCAATGGCCGTGTTGCTAGCGGCGGGGGCCTCGGCCGAAGCAGTAGACGCGGAGTGCAGGTCGCCGCTCCACACGGCTGCTTTCGCCGGACGACCGACGCCGATCAAGATGCTCCTCGATCACGTTCATGACAAGGTTCGTATGCGATACGTTGAACTTCGTCTGTCGAGCTAGCTCTCAAAAAATCATTGGCAAACTTTCCCAAAAAAAGGTACCGAATATGCACATGGGGTTCACGGAGGGTAAGAAATCCCCAATTATAAGGTGATGTGGCCAGCATCTCGCTCCGACCGGTTTGACCTCAGGATAGACCCGGTACTCATTTTACATCAGGCTCAGTAGGTCTGGAAGGCGGTCCGAGTGTTGAGATGAGATTTAAAAAACTCCACACCTCCAAAGATCGAACCCCGACAGCCCAGCCAGCTCAGCGTTCTACCCGTAAGTCACGCTGACTTAGCCATATCATTCGAGAATATCATCTACAATCATCGATAATATTTTACGAAGGAACGTTACAGTTTGCTTCTATTCTCACGAATTGACATTTACAATAGGACAAGAAATACCAATTTGATGTCATGAATACTTTTACCAAAAAGTTGTGTTTCCCAAATTTTTTAAATAAACTGAACAATATTCAAGAAATATGAAAGAGGGTAAATAATGTTAGTCGAAAGTCCATGCAGAGTACGTGAAAGTTATTTCCAAATCATTACTTTTCCACTTTTTAAAAATTCAATCCATGTTTCCAAACATAAACTCCAAATTAATTCTTATCCTTCTCTGTCACGAGGTTTTAAATAGAAATATCAATAGAAACCAGAAGAATTTGCCATATTCAAAACAAGAATCCAAAATTCAAATAAATGGTTGTAAAAATTGTTAAGCAACCTCGATTTCGAATTTCTGAAGTATTCAAGAAAGTCTTTTTTTGTTCGTAAAGATGAGTTTTCCTGAAACGGTATACTTTTGCTTTTCTTGTTCCGCATAAAAATATGAACATGCGCAATGATCAATCATTAAATATTAGTGGAAAATCCACGTATAAAGACACCAACCTTTTCATTAAATGTAGTTTGTCTATTTTATATTGATTCATAATTTCACAAATCTGTGTCTTTTACCAGAATACCAATGTGATGTAAATGAACGTAATTTATTTTCCCCCCCTAAGAGGTAGTTGAAGGATCTCATACTAAAGTGGGAGTACGCTGACTTCTCCATGTATGTGTAAATTACAGTAATTTAATTGTAGAATAATAAATTGCTGTTTTACATTAGAAGATCGTTTTCATTTTTTAAATACTACCATAAGGTATTCATACGGCAGGTTAGCATCAACGATCCAGACTTTCATGTCTTATTTTTATTTTCACTTATATTTACTTTGATTTTATCTCGACTCAAACATAATATATCGTGGTATAAAATACCGTGGTATGAAGTTATCATAATAATAATAATAAATTTATTGTCAAAAAACAGTACAAACTGCGTATGACCACGTGGAGGACAATAAACTAATTTACTCTCCGGAAGCAAGCAAGGGACCATCCCATCAATTCCGATCAAGGGCCCTAAGGCAGAGGCGGATTCAAAAATTTCAGCAAAACTTCCTAGATAAGATAAAAAGTTTGCTGCGAGTATACTAATAGAATGTCAATATGTTTGTAATATTACGCAAAAAATTACATGTACAAGTTATTATCGAATTATAGATTATTCTGAGAATAGTGTTTAAAAATCATAAGAGTTGAAAAAAAACCCACTAAATTCACGATTTATTTACAATAAACATGCCCCTAGACAAAGCCTAGAAAACCTGCATAATAAATCCGCCTCTACCCGAAGGAAAAAAACCCGGGTCAGGATGGGGGTGTAACATAATATCTAGAGGGTAACATAATATGACGTGGAGTGAAGATATCTGAAGGGATACTGAAACCACTCCTCACAAGTAAGTAAATTCTGAGATAACATTTTCGTCCTCTCACTGTCAGCTGTTTGTAAAACATCTTTTAGATACCCTAAATAAATAGATATAGTTCACTGAAACAAAATATACTCAATTTTTACCCTTACCAACTTAAAATATCAAACAACTATTCTGAGAAGAATCATCACAATAGTTTTGAAAAGTGACTTTTAGTTAAAAAGTTGAAAAATTATTTTTTGTGAGGAAAGCAATGAACACGAGGATCATTTCATCAATAACTAATTCACAGTTTCACGGCAAGACCTTTGATTTCATCATTAAAGAATCCACATCAATGAAGTTTCTAGTAAAAAAATTCGTGGCTTGAAACTCACAAACTAAATAATCACTTAACGCCTTGTTATAAAATGAAGGGACTCTTAATGAATTTCCAATTCATTCTTTATCTAGTATGATATGATTAACAGTTTTCAAGAAAAATTATTAAATTGGGTGTGTTTTGCTTCTTGAGTTGGATTTCAAAATGAATGAAAAAATATTCATGTTTTCTTATTTATTACCCTTTAGATGAATTCTCCCGGCTTCGTGAGGGTGAATGTTTTTAAATAAAAATGTTTATTTTAAATCCTCATTGTATTGGCTGAAAATATTTTTCATTAAGTTCATAAATTGGTGAGTAGTTCCTAAGTATGTATCCTTGAAATAGTATTTTTTTAAATATTGGGAATGTTAACTCCTCATTTACCCACCCAAACAAGGAAGTTAGTAAAACAAAATTAAAAAACAAAAATTATAAAATCTAACCATTTATTTCATTTTTAAAGGATGTTAAAAAATATAACACAATCTATATTTATTATTATTTTTACTTGGGGTTTTATTCCTCACCAACGTCAAGGTCATTAGAGTGAATTATCGGGAAATAAAATGATCATCATTGATAATCGCATGAAAAATCAATTAGACATTTTGGTTCCGTTCGCGAACAATCATATCGGGCTTTACTGCTATATTACATGAAGTGATAAAATACATTTCTATTCGTTTATTTAAATCGTAAATACTCTACGATTAATACATTCCATCTTTTGAATTGATTGTTTTCATCCTCTTCATTTACCAACTATTATTCGTAAACATAACATATAATATCTCATTGACGCTGAGTCAACAAATTCAAATATATAATTACTTCATAATATTACTGTAACAAAAAAATGAATAGTGTAGTGGTTAACACTCATTACCATTAATTAATAATGAACGAAATATTCTAGTGGTTACGCCACACATTTAATTAATCTCGAGCTCCACGTTGGGACGTCTATTGTAACAGAAAGACTTAGTGGTAATGGGTGGTATGAACTACACCTTTAACTAAAGTAACATGGGCTCTAATGACCTCGATGTTGACGAGCCCTAAATCCCCAACCAAAAAAAATATAAAAAAATAATAATAAAGTAACAATTTTTCCAAAATGAAATTAAATGGTTCTTAAATCACACACATTTAAGTAATTAAGAATACCACATTGGGAACGTTAGTTGTGATATAAAACAAGATTGGTGTAGAAGAAACCAACTATCCCCAGGCCCACTAAGCAAATTCAATCACAATCCTAGTGAAGGGTTTTATGATGGGTGGGTTCGGACCATTTACTAAAATAAAACACACACAGAAGGTATCAAATACGCGCACCTCCAAATAAAATGGACTAACTACGAAGATCTGGCTACGATTAATCAGCACATCCGTATCTCACTCAGTAACTCTGACAGTAAGTACGTAATTCTGAACCTCTAAGTAAGTTCATCTCTGCATCTCGCTGTGTCTCTGTGTGTCAAGCTTCCGCGCACCTAATTAAATAACAAACATCCCCTCTTTTCCCCAGAATTTTGAAGAGACAGTCACGCCCATCCCCACGTTACGTGCTTTCTTAAGTCAATTATTGCGTTCTGTCCACTGCACGTGGAGTCCTTTCGATTGGCTGAGCGCCCGTGACGTATGTCACGTCCTCGGCGAATTACACTGCCTTATTTTTAACAACATTTGTAGCTTTCCGGTGACGCCACGCCGTGATCATGTGGTCCCCTGCCCCTTTAGGGATCCTCGTGTCTCGAGACTGCGACGCGGGTCCTTCATTGTCCCTGCTATTTACGCCGCACCTTTCCCTTGTCGAGTGACATTTGGTCGCCCACTAAAGAACTCCCAGTTCTTCATGTTTGAACTTGCACGCATGTTCCCCGGTGACCACCCCGCTCTGTCGGTCCCATCTTTTGTTAACCTTCTGCGTCGTCAGAAGCTTCTCGCTCCCTTGTCCTGCGTCTTGTCGATTCGCTTTGATCTTAATGGGTCCTCAGCCTCTTTAACTACCGATTTGTATGATTATGTTTTGCAGTTCTGAGTTCCGCCTTGAGATGACCCAAAAACCGATCCCTCGAATTTCAACGCTTCCTCACCCATACCCTTCGTTAAATCTTTTCAAAGCGACCCCTGGTTAATTTTGACCTGTTTCCTATTATATTTGTCATTTATTTATCCAATTCCAATGATATCAATCCAGTAACATTAAACTTCCGTTGATGGAGGTAAATCTCACAAACATTACACATCAAAAGAAAATACATAAAGCAAGTAAATAAAAAAGTTAGTTTCTGAAATTGATTTTACTAACACCTTACACAATGTAAAGTATTTCTCATAAGTAAAGTATTTTTAGCAAAGAATAAACAATTATAATCGTGATTTTTTGCTAGTGATTTGTGACATTTACTGCTATACAACTAATTACTTTCGGAATGCTGTCACCACTGAGTTTGTCAACAGAAACTTAGAAAAGATAAAGACTGAATATTATGTACCAAAATGTACGTAATATTTACATATGGAAAGTATATATGAAATACCTCCATTCAAACTCTCAGAGCTGACAGCTCTGAAACATTACACATTGACAGCCCGTTGCAACCCTCAACTTCTCTACGCCCGCCTCTGGCATCGAAGAAGAGTCGATACTTCGGTTCGGCGTCCCACACAGCCTCTCCGTTTGAAAATCTCGCCTGAGCGTCTCTCCCGAGGCTCTGAAGCACCTCTATTAAACACAAGAGGTGCACATGACCCCACATAGTTCCCATTGTTGTCCACGTTCCTTCATTGTCGCGCACGGCGAACTACACTTTTCCTGGAAATTGTTCACTTTCCAGCTCTCGTTATTCTGGCTGACTCCATTGTTAATAAAATATAATTTTGTCCCAGCGAATGTTTGAGCGTTGCTTTGACGACGCTACACTAGAAAGAAAAAATGCCGACTCTGCCATTGCTTCGAAAATTTTGTTCATCAAGTAGTCAAAAGGCAATAGAGACAAGAAAATTATTTATTAACAACAAATATGTATCAATATAAACACTGAATTAACTACCCCGTACAAAGTGTTTTTCCAGAGCATTCCTTCAGCATGTGGATGGAATAATACCACATACGTAGAATTGTAATGTATTCGTCGTAAAAATAATTTTTATACAAAAATCTTCATTGTGTTTCACATAAAAGAGCGTTAACTGTAAAACAAATTCAGATACCATCGCTGGTAACACCTATTTCTGACTTTACAGCTTTCTTTACTATATTTAGATATTGGAAATGATCCCTTTAAATATAAACATATTACATGATAATACAAAATCAGATGTATTTTGTTAAAATTTTTATTGTTGGAGTAAATTACCTCGCCGAATTCATAGAAGTAAATATTTTTATTCAATTGCCCATAAAAAGAGGAAAACATCCTCATTATTTAGCGAAGTTAAAGATAGAAATTTTTTAAGTATTTTAATATAGTTGATTTATTAGCTTAGAAAAAATGAAGATTCGCTATCTAAACCATTAGTAATTCGTACACGTGTTTGAAGAATGAAAACTATTAAGAGGGATTAAGGTATCATATCCGCTGAAGTCAAGCTGTCAACTATTCACGAAACTTCGAATTATTCGCCAAGGGATTTCTAATTAATTAATTAATTATACTCTTTACTTATTTTCACTGTTGGATGAGGACAATTATTTTGTGATTTCAAAACAACAATAAATTTAGATTGCCGTTTGACTCCTTCTTGGACAAGGATTGTCTTCAGTCACATGAGACGGTTGTCATTTCCGTTAGAACAGTATTTTCCGCGGTCTTGTAAATGCCGCAATAGAGGTACGAGCGAGTTGTGTTCGGGGTAGTGTTTTCCAATAGGAGTATACTATGTGAGAGTGACTCATGACGCAAGTCGTACGAATTAAAGTATGTTTTATGTAGTTTTATGAAGTAGAGTTCATTTAACAGTGAACATGATTGCCGAGCCTACCTTACATACGACAATATGAAATTAATTTGTATTCGTATGCAAATTACAAAATCAATAGTACACAGTGACAATATTACAAACGCTCCCAAAAGTCCGGAAACAATATTTCTAATGTAACCTAATTTTTCGCTACCAGTTAAGTACGACCAGAGAAAAAACGGTTATACGAGTATACACAATTCATTTTTAAGGAAAAGGATGTAGCGATTGAGGGGAGGAATTGAGACAAAAGAAGGCCATGTTGTATGTTCAGGTTGCAGCGCTAAACGCAGGCGATGCGGTAGGAGCAACTCCTTTGCATTTAGCTGCAGGAGGGGGCTTTTCAGAGGTGCTGCGTCGGTTTCTGCGTGCCAGCGAACGTGAGAATGCTGATGCAATGTGGAAGCGACCAGCGCTCAAAGAGCTCCAGCAACAGGTAATATATGTAGGTGCAGTTTAAAGCTTGGGAAATAATTTACGCTATTGAAAAATTATTTCAAAACACATTTTTCTTTAAAAATAAAATCTAGGCCCAAAAATAAAGAGTGGAATGTATTAACTAAAAACAAAGACATCCATAAACAAATCGAAAAAATTACAGACACAATACACATGTGAAGAATCTGATTCATGCGGTTCTTAAAAAGAATAGTCGCAACAGACTGACTCATCAAATATTCACATTCTTAAGAAACAAAACTACTAGACCGAATTGGTAAAAATAACTACAGGAAAGGTCTCCTCAAATCAGATATCCAAGTTTACAAAATCGAGAATCAATAGGAAATATCACAAAAACTTGGGGTTTCGAGGAAAGAAAAAGTATACATGGTTGGGGCAACGCAAAAAGACCCATTCGTTGCGTATACGGAAGTACTGGGCAAAAAGGCAGACAAACAAGTGTTGA
Organism: Laupala kohalensis; assembly: GCA_002313205.1. Taxonomy (NCBI): domain Eukaryota; kingdom Metazoa; phylum Arthropoda; class Insecta; order Orthoptera; family Trigonidiidae; genus Laupala; species Laupala kohalensis. The sequence goes on along the minus strand of NNCF01125800.1, from coordinate 62,502 downwards.
TTCCGTGTAGTCCTAAGCGATCATTCTCAAAGAAGAAGAAAAAGAAGATGAAAACCTGGGGTCGTGCGAGGGAAAGGGTGAGTTTCTTCCTCGAACTCTTCTGGTTGGAATCTCGCGTCATGCGTAAATGCAAAGCTTGAACGTAGTTTCATCCTTCGTTTAATTATCCAATTAATCTAAATCACAGTCATTATCTTCATTCCAATAAAAACTATTTTTGAGCATATCTATGAGGATTCCGAAAAAATTGTTTCACCACGATATTACATAATCACTATAGGGTCGTGTGCCTTTCGAAACCTTCAGAATAAATTTTTATTTTTGTACAAGTACATTTTTCTACAGCGAACTGACCAGTAAGCTTGACACACTGGATTTTGTTCCCAACACCACTACGCAGAAGCCAACAAGTTATAATTGAACGCTCTTATATTCCCTAAATATTAGCCACTAAACATTTTATATCATTTCTTCAAGTATTTTATTTTTATTTTTTGGATTTTGACACACTTTAATTCGTTTTTATAAGTGTATAAAACGTACAAGTACAATACATGCAGCTGTGCAGTTTGGAGGTAATTCTAGCATATAAATAAATTATTTTGTATTCGGAAGAGAAATTATCACATATTCGCAAAACCAGTTACGTCTGACGCAGAACCTTCATTACGACGACAACCCTTCACTTGACATACGCTTCGTCAACATGAATGTAAATGCGGGAGAAACAAATTAAATTATTTAAACTTCACTTCTATTGGACAAGCTCTTCACTGCAAAGATCTATTATCCGTACACCAGTACTGTATACACAAGGGGTGATTTCCAATTTACCTACAACCGATCTTGTACTCCACTAGTAACAGCAACAAACAAAGGATTGAGCTAATGTAGATATTGTTTAATTGTCGTCCATTGTGGGATGAATAATGTCACATTAACCAACCGTTAAATGAGATCTTTTTTTTTAATGAGGAATATTAGAACAACATGAACAAATGTTAACCAACTATTAAATACAGGCTATAGTAAAAGAATGGTTAAGGTATTGATTTCCTAAATTAGGTACATTGAAATCTTTATATTTGTTGTAGGTTTCAATTATTTACATAGAGAAACAAAAGTATCATTGAACTAAAAAAATGTAAAAGTGACAATGAACTTTCATACGTAACGTAACATACATAGGGGTATCATTTCAGAAGACATTAGGTCTACAATTCGAATCAAGGCGTTCTTTATATTCTGCAGGGTTGCTCTGAGAATCCACGACAGACCGGTTAAAACGGAGAGTTGTACACAGAAAAAATAACATAGAGGACATTTTAATGATAAAACGATGAAATCCTCACAGTAGGTGTGATCCGAAGACCACAGGTTACATATGTCTTCCATTTACTGTTCTGGGTGTCCACCAGCACAGGACAAATACGCCATTGCTCCGCGTGAGTTCCCAACTCCACCTGGAGAGTGAAGCAAGTAAATGGAACATCTCTGCTGAACGTACTATGCACGATTGAGGTTTGGCCAACTCCATTATGTTAATAATTGTTTCTCTTTTCGAAAGGACTAATTCGACCTACAACTCTTGCTCTTCATCTAAGAAGCTTTCAGACGAAGACAATTCTTGTAATAAACTCATGATCTCCACCATGGATGCGTTATCCACTAACTATGCCCAGTGCAGTCCCTCCACTGAGAAAATTGTCAGAACAAGTCCGGTTGCTCTCAGTGCAAGGAGAACGCCTAGATAGAAAAATGGAATATCCTTATCCTGCACTAGTACAACTTTCCTGTCAAATGAAACAAAATTTTTGCACCGTGATGCACATTGCACACTCAGAGCAGCCAATGGAAAAGGCAAATAGTTAACTCTAAAGCAATAACTATAATTGTGCATTCCGCTATGCGTGTCTTATACTACATGAAATTCGTTGCTAGATAAACGAAGGAGCACTGGAAACGGTGGACCTGTTGTTGACAGTGGGGGCGAAACACGAGTCTTGCGACGTAGGAGGTGCTCAGCCACTGCACTATGCGGCTATTCATGGCCGCACTGAAACCATGCGCGCTTTGCTGAACGCAGGAGCGGATCCCGAGGTGCACGCTCTTCTCACGCCATGTCCTCCTCCAGAGAACGATGAAGTGTGTGACGCTATGCACATGTACACAGTACAGCATGCTGAAGTGAGTACCCTTATTTTTAACGATCCATATTAATATGATATTCCTTTCATCAGAGTATCTGGTATCGTTTCAACTTGGTTGCTGTGATGATTTTCTTATCGCTCAACATTGAAATAAAAATTAGTTATTATAGCTGACGGTTTGTCTGGGTGACAAGGAGCGGAAATCAACAAAGGAGCCTTTTTATGACCAGTATGAGTTACCACAAAATTTCTTCGTATTTCTAGTTTTATCAGGTTTTTTAAAATCAGTTATTGACATTCCTCGAATCACAACTTTTTTCTGTAATTAAGGTTTTCCTCAGGGTCCCATCATAGGCCAAGGCGTAACAGCCCTCCACGCGGCTGCAGCATCACCAGAGGAGAGTTGCACAACGGCGATGAGCTTATTGATGGAGAGAGGAGTCAACCCCGAGGCGGTGGCTACTGGGGTGGAAGGTAATGGACGCAGACCGCTTCATGTGGTGGCGCTCCTGGGACGAGTATCAGCAATTGAAGCTCTACTGGCGACTGGAGTTGACACAGAAGCGTCGGATGCGCGTGGGCGGACGCCTCTACATGATGCGGCTGCCAGAGGACATACTCTCGCGATTCAGGTGAGTGTGTTTGAAATGAGACAGTAGTGTAGCTGGAATCTAGGTAATGAGGTGGGGAATCATGGGATGTGCATTCGAGGGTTTGAAAGTTCGAGGTCGTGGCAAGTCACAATCGATGAATCGAAAAGGCTGATGATGAATCCAACGATTTGAATGGACCACGAAGGATCGTTGAATTGTCATATAGGAGTATAATGGTGTCTCAAAGCTTTAGAGATGTCTCAAAATGCTTCTGAAGTGACTTCGCCAGTGAAATATTAATATAGTCAAACTATCCCCTGAAGGTGCCCAAGGGGTTCGCGGAGGGTAGAGCTCCGCAATTACTTGACCTCGGCACTAGAAGATGTGGTCAGCATTTCGCTCCGACGCCAGGATAGAACCTGGTACTCATTTTACAACAGGCTGAGTAGGCCTAGGAGTCAGGCTGGATGTTGAGGTGTGGTGAAAAATCCTCACCTCACCGGCCCAACTCAGCGCTTGTCTCAATTGCACTTGCCTATTTGTCAACAGGTATCCGAAAATTAAGTTGATAATACTATAATGAATATTTATTTGTAGACAATAATGTTAACCCTGTCACATAAATACTCTTTTTTATAAAGCATCCTTCATTAACAATAAAATATTGTTTCAAAGCGTTATCCACATGCATTTCCTTAAACAGTGCCAGTTTCGTTAGAACCAATATGGTGCATGCGAGTACTTGTATTTAGAGAGTCTTGGCTCTACCTAAGCAATGCCTGCACTTGCTGCCGTTGACATCCCTGACTTTAACACTAAATTCACCAATGAGTTAACTTCTCCGAAATCTCCCGTTGTCTTTACAGACCCTCTTATCCGCTGGCGCATCCGCCAACGCCGTCGAGGTCCAGAGTTCGACGCCCCTCCATTTCGCTGCGAGCGCTCCCGCCAACGCTGACTCAATCGTGGCAGCGCTTTTGACAAGTGGCGCGGTTGCAAGTGCAGTGGACAAGCACGGAATCACATCGTTACATCGTGCATGCTTCCTGGGACGTGTGACAGTGTGTCGCGCTCTCCTCGATGCGGGTGCGTCGCCTTCCATCGTCGACGCTCGCGGTCGCACGTCTTTGCACGCAGCCGCGGCCGCAGGAGGTGATGGAGGAGAAGAAGTCGCTCAAGTGGCGCGGCTTCTGATACACGCTGGAACAGATGTGAATGCTACAGACGAACGGGGTGCGGCGCCACTGCATCGGGCCGTGGAGGCAGGGAACACCAAGGTATGGTGGAAGATGAAGGGCTTTATATAAATGACTCAATAAGCTACCTCACAGTTTCTCGAGCTTCTTTATCTAATCAAACAATTGATGTATCCTTTTCTGTAAGCCTAATCTGAGGAATTCTCAGCTAAACTTGCAAAATCGGTCTCATTACTTAAATCGTCAAAAAACAGTAAGAACATTTTCCCCAAGGACGACTCTGAAGAAAAATCTGAAAATTGCTATTTTAATGACATTTTGGTTTGAGAAATTTATCGAGCTGGGTCTTCTTGCAGAAAAAAATGTTCTTACATGAAGAGAGTAGCTGTGTTAAGGCTACCATAGTTTACCCTGAGGTAAGCTACTAAGTTTAGCTCGAGTAAAGAGAAAGTTTTAATACCTCAGAGCACTCTTTTAAGTGTTGTGTTTAGTATTTTTATAAACGAAAAAGCAGTAGGTGGACGTAGGGAACACGCTAAACATACACATATCGCGCTAAATTGTCCTCGAAATTATACTTTCATAGTCGCATAACTCGATCCAATTTTCCACACTAATGGACATCAACACTAATGGTATGGACGATGCTGACAGCACACAGTCAACAAATTGTTAAAAGAATACCGAACGTAATTTTAATCGGAACGAAGCTACTTCACACAGATAATGAAGATAATAGTTTAATCTGCTCCCAGTACCAGATATACATGGTTGAGAGAAATTCATATGTATAACTGCGTTTAACACTTCCAGCATGTACATATGTATGTCCAAGTGGATTGACAATGTCGAACACGCATATACTAAAATACAATAATATTGCACATGCAAGATCCAATTCTTTGAAGAAAAAAATGTACACCATGTTGGCTGTTAGTGGGTGTTTATTGATCAAAACGAAAATTTAGAACCACTTTACCCTTCTCATCATAATTAGTTGAATAGTTTTAGTCTTTTTACAAAAATATGGACAATATTTTCATAGATCCAGGATATTTTTCAAATTTAGTTTAAAAACGTTCCAATTAAAAATTATATTAGAAAAGTTTTAAACTAACTTAACGAGAAAAAGAAACCACAAAACCTGATTATATTCATTTGCTGTAACTGAAAGAAAAAAATATTTCTAGAATTGAAAATTATTAGAGATTCTTGGTGCGCCCATATTACAGGTCACTAGGTTTATTATTTTTCCCCTTGAAATGTAACAAATACCTCATTTATCATAATAATGACAAGAAATATCAGAAGAAAGATTTCGAACTAAAAAGTATGGAAACATACAGAAAACAGTTAATTTATAAATTTGAAATATTATTCTTAAATTAGCTCCTCCACGTGTTCATACGCAGTTTGTAACTGCTTTTTTGACAATTAAGTTTATTATTATTATTATTATTATTATTATTATTATTATAACACCTAAACGTTCCTTTGATAAACTATAAACGATCAATTAAGGATACGATTCACCAATTAATTTGTCAAAATATATGACAAAAAGAAAACGTCAAAGTTGAAACGTACAGAAACAACAATTACGTCATGAATACAGCCCCTTATCAATACATTCCCACAATTACTAATAGTATCGACGGTCTTTTAACATTTATTACTGAAACCCACGCGTATGACTCAATTGTCATTTAAGCACCTTCAATACTTAACAGAGTACTAATCAAATGAGCATGTTTAAAATATAAGAAAACGGAGAAGCAATATATTTGGTAGAGTCAATTTTCGTGTCCATACTTATGGAAAAGAATCGAACGGAACTCACATATTTAAGTCCAAATTAATGTAACTAATTTTATATCTAGAATGGTTTACCAGACATTATATGGAAATGTTCGTTCATGCATAGGTTGTGCGTACTCTACTGGACAGCGGAGCCGATCCAGAAATCACGTGGAACTTCAAATTTTCGAAGGGATCTCACTGCGCGGAGAACGACGGACGTCCGGAGGTATTACTACACGCAATCCATGCGTCATTTGAGAAAGAAAAGCGCTATGACAAACATGCTTTCCATGAATCAAATGGAAACATAACAACTACTGACATTTTGGAAAAAGAATTGGATATCAATAAAGTGAATGAATCAGTCGAAGAAATTGGGCTATTAGCTTCGCATATTGCAGCAGCCCATGGACACGTGAATGTTCTGAGAATTCTTCTTCGAGCTGGGTTATCTCCGTCTGGCAAGAAAATACAGACATGCCCAAATACTATAAGAATATCGAAAAGAAAGTCTTCCGGAAACATTAAAAAATTATCACGAGACCAATTAAATGAGACTGGATCAGTGATTGAGAACGACTTAGCACCTTTACATAATGGCAGACAAGCAAATATGATGCGACAGTCCAAACAAAATGAGTTACTGTCGTCAATAGAATCCAGAAATTCCAACCCAAAAGTATCTGATTCGACAGTTTCTACTCCGTCAGTATCAACTAGTGCATCAGGTGAAAATGCGAGTTATTTAATTACGGAGAGTGACGTGACCCCTTTGCATCTAGCAGCGGCAGGTTGTCACGAAGAGGTAGTGCGGTTGATACTTCGGTCGGTGATGGAAATGGATAGTTCAATGGAGCAAGGCGAAGTAAACGGACAGATAGAAAAAGTAGCCGGTGTTATGAAAAGAATGCCCTCATGCACTGAAAGGATGTCGTTGAATAGGACTGACCGGAAATCATCGTCGGGAAGTGATCGAAGATCGTCGAACGGAAGTGATCGGGGGTCATCGAATGGGTCTGGAAGACGGTTGTCCCTCTGGTCAACGAGAGGAACATCCTCGGTGGAAAAAGAATCAACGTCCTTGGCAAAGCAACAAGCTCGCGATGGACGCACGGCGCTGCATTCTGCGGCTCTCCACAGAGATTCCGCTGTGGTATATGCGTTGCTGGAAGCGGGTGCAGATGCGACAGCAGAAGACACACTCGGCTTCGTTCCTGGTGCTCTAGCAGACAACCCAGCACTTCGTACGATCCTCGGCTGCCCACAACCTTCACAACGCGACTCGATCTCACGGGTTGTGACGCCGATTGTGGAGGAAGCGGACTGTGTGCGCGCGTCGCGATGCTGCTGTTTTCTTTGATCACAGACAAAAAGGAATCATTCATTCAATTAAAAACAGCAGTTGAAATTTATCAAAATCTTATCTCCATTTCACAAAGATTTATCGTTAGCCAAGTCAATGAAGGCTCAAAAAAAATTTTGGGGGAAAAAACTTTGGGTAAAGCTTAATATTTCTCCACTGATAGACCGCTTCCCAAGGATTATTTTCACAAGTTTCTCAAATTACCCTGAAGATAACACCCTCCCCCAACCTCCCTCAAAGGTTTCCTATCTGCAGGGGGTTAAAGGCCCATTTTAGAGACTTTTGTGAAAACAATCTTTGCGGAATAGTATATCAGTGGGGAAAAATTCAGCTTTAATATTTTTCAATACAATGACGACATGAACAGAACGTCGTCAATGCATGCCTATTCTTATCGGACCAAGTCGTCTTTTGTCAGTTTTTGACATGTTCTATATTGTCCGCGTTTAGTTACACGATTTTAATTTACGTTCATCAAATTGGTGTCATGTCATGAATTATTACAAATTCTACCATAAATACTATAATTATATAATAGTGATAATCTAAAAAGTTCGGTTGGATCAATAAATATATATGATGATACGATAATATTTGTTTCGTGTATGGATGTTTTTCAATAACATTTTACCTATTAATCTAGACATAANTATTGTGTGTGTGTATATATATATATATATATATATATATATATATATATATATATATATATATATATATATATATTCAATTTTAATTATTTCTCTGACATTTGTTTGAAGAGTAATCTCATGTAATATTGGAGAAATACTCATTTTGGAAAAAAGTATCATGAGCTTTAAAATATTCTTATTTTATTTGGATATTGTACATCTATATTAATATTTTATACCGTATATACTTATGTATCCCCAATCACAGTTATGGCCGTATTTGTGGAATTTGTATTTTAAAAAGAATTTTGAATCTGAAATTTTCAATGCATGCTTATTCTTTATACTGTTAATACTTTCTTCCTTCAGAACCATGTAATATTGGTAAATTACTAGATTTCTTTTAATAGTTTTAAAATAATTTCTAAAAAAACTTTTGGGATTTTAAAAAGAAAGGTATTTGAATTGAAATGAATATATTACATTCTGCTTAGCCAAGCAATCTTTAAATAAAATCTGACGTCTTGATAGGGTCAAATGCATCATACGACCTGGATTATTTAATTATTTCTACAATGAATTTCTGATTGTCTTATTGAAACTTCTAAATAAATAAACTCTTCTAACAACTTAATAATTAGACAATCAATTTTCAGGCAGAATTACAGGAAGGATCTTCTCATAAATGAGATGTACCACTTTTCATTTAATTACATTTATTTAGTATTGTTTTTTGCCAACTTTTTGAGAACACATAATGTAAAAAGCAGAACTAATACAATTGCAGCGTGTCATTCAGTATCAGAGTTATATAATGCAGAACTGAATAATGGGAACTCAATAGGGAGAATTCGGGCACTTCTTTAACGAGAATTCTTAATTACGATTTTTGATTGGAAACAGTCTCCTTCGTGATTTTTTCTTATCTCTTGGGCTCCCAGTGAGAGGAAGGTAATTTCTTTATGAAACTATATATTTATATGGATTATATATTTATACGGAATAAGAAATTACATTTTTTTATTTAATTATTAACATTGTTAATAAAATGAATTGCTTCAGATAAGAAATCAAAATATGGAGTTACGTTGCACAGATGCCGATATCTATAGGTACTTCAAAACCATTGTCAATAATAATCTGTTTTATTAATGATTGAAAATATAAGATAAATTGAGAGAGAGAAAATGCAAAGAGGAGGTACAATCTGTATCGACGGACACAGGTCTACATTCAGACATTGTCCCATTGCTGTGTGAATTTTTGCTCCATTTGGTTTCGGCTATTTTAACCCGCTATTTCCAATCATCTCACAATGTAAAAGCAGAAATTTGCATATCATTTTAAAGATAAACCAACGTACTCAAGAATTGAGTGTTTATATATAACATTTCGGAAGAAAAAGAAGGTGCTGAGACTATGAAAGCACAAATAATTATCATTCTTGTACATCAAATCAGTAAAAAAACTAAGCATCTCCTTTCTCTGCTCCACATGTGAATACCGAGGCGATATTCCAGATAACAACAGAGTTATTATTATACATGAGGACGTAGTAAAAATGGAGAAATTTCATAACTACCTCACGACGACGAATTGGATCTTTGCTCCATGCTAGCCTATACAAGTAGATCGCACAGAATAATTTAGAAAAATGTAGTCCTACGGAGTATCATTTTCGCTAGTACAACTCTTAAATACTTTGAAATAAATATACACGGAAATTTAGATCTATCGATCAGATTAAAACCCTGTAAAAGAAAAGATACAGAAAAGAGGAAATGAAAATAAAAAATCAATAAGCTCCAGAAGTATAGAGACATACGATGTTGTGTTCACATCCGTATACATGACACTGTATTTGAATTTTAAATTTCTGTAACCTCATGGCATCATATAAAAAATGCTTGTTTAAGTTAATTTCTTTATCTTTTTTCATAGATGATTCCTCTTTGCAGAGTGCCGATTTTGTATTTGCCCGTCGCCACCACGGGGAAGAGGCTGTAGCTTTCGATTTAGCCTCAATTTGTCTATTATATTTGCCTCCTTTCAGTTCAATGCGTACCATGTACATTCAATCTGTTATTTCGTCACATACTCTATATCATTTCTCTGTTGCGTTTACATCCAGATCACTTTTTAAGTGTGACTCCCTCCGTCCTTAGCCCTCTTACCAAATCTCGTCTATCATTTACGTTAAAGTTATAAAAGTTTTAAAGATCAAATTTACGAGTTATACTGCTTTGGTCCCTTAAAATTTTGAGGTCCCTAAATAAAAGTGCCCCCTCCCCCATACCCCGCAGCCAATTCAGTCAACATTCTCATTTTCAACTCATGAACAAGTTACACGTCTCATAAAAGTGACATGGAAATGAATACGTAAATGACAGTCTTTCGAGGAATTTCCGGCGGAGCGTTTGACGGTGACCCCGACGGATGCGTCGTGCCGCTTCCTCCTTCCTCCGCGCGGTCCGCAAACAAGTCGGCCTAAATTCGCCTCCACCAGCTCCACGGTTGCGGCGGTGATGTCAGATTTTAACGAATCCCCTTGTTCCTTGCTCCAGCGCCAGACTCAGAACGCGCCAAATTAATTAGTGGAGCAACGCTTCTGCAGTTGAGTGCGCCGACAGGGATGACGTGAACCTCACGTTCCTTCACTCATCTATCTTTATCTTCCCCTCTCACTTGCTCGCTCTTTCCGTCTGCCTTTGCTCACGTTTACTCATATAACTAACAGAGCTAAATGCCGCGTCTAGCTTCATCTTCAGTTACGTCCGTATTCCTCCCTCATCCGCTCATCCTTCAACTCGTCGTACTATTTTCAGTCGTCTTCGCGATCTCAATTTGATTCAATTCCCTTCTTGTATCGCCACGTTTTCCTCCGCATTGCGTGTGAGGAACTTTGGATGTTCACTGATGGGAAAGTTTGTTTATTGATGAAAAAAATTATAACCTCTTCGTAATCACGTGTTTCATACTACCACATAATATATTGATTTTCTATCAGAATTTCTCATTACATTGGCAGTTTGCAATTACATTTCAAATATCATAATTCTAAACTATTTTTATCGTTTTTTGAAATATTTTATCTTCTCTATTCCAAATGCCTCCTAATTTTGAATTATTTTCCATCCTACCTTTCGTATTTAGCTTTACATGGATGCTGATCTTATTTGAAATGCACGCGTATGTTTTTCCATCCTGAATGAGTCAAGGTAGAAATCCAAACGGGGAAGAAACTACATACAGAAATTGACATGGAACCTGAAATCTTTGGAACCTACAATCTGCATTTGAAACAGTTTCCCTTGGTGTGCCATGAAATCAAAGCGGCGAGGAAACTCGAAATATGTCAACACAACAAGATAGAAACCACGGTCAGAAATTGACACCGGAAATAAAATCTGCGGTACTCATGCAACGTGGTGAAAGTCAAGTTGCTGTTCTGTTCGCACAGAACATACTAGACACTAGAATGGGTTTGATTCATACTGACAATGGTTCGAGTAACGTCGATGGTTTATCTTGAACTCTGAAGGACCTACTCTTCGAAGTCGAGAGTACGGCGCGTTCATGGAGAATCTGTGTCAACCTTATTAGTTTTCAACGTTCTTATTTTGTGCAGTCGTTGCTCCAATCTGGCAAAAATGGTATTAGATGGAGAAACGCAATACCGCAAAAGTTCACTACTTGTTTCACTACTTGTTTTGTCTAAGCCAAAAGAGGACGGTTACTTATGAATTCATATCAAATGTTGAATGCTGTGAAAAATGGGAAAAAGGTTTCAACTCTCAAATTTTACAATGGAATATCTTACAAAACATGGCAATTTTTAGAAATATCATTGTCGATTTAGTATTGGTACGGATGAGTGATGAGGTTGGGACGAGGAAACATGGGGTCATATTTCATTAGATTGTCCCCTTTATAGTGGAGAAAGGTATGATTCCCTCTCTAAATACTCAATATTATTCATCCAACAAAATTTCCATAAGTTTCAAAGTTTTGATAAGAACTGAAGAATTTTTGACTATTACGTTGGGGTAGTGTAACGTCGGCGCCAAGACGGGCGCCTAGGTGACGCCCATGGCGGTTCGTCCTCTACGGCGCAGTCTCTGCGTTCCTAGAAGCCAAAGGGGTGCCCCAAAAGGAGTGTTTGCACGGTGGTGGCGAAGGCGTGGTTATTTGCTGATCACGTGACTTCTTGTACTGTATATATTGGGAGGAGTGAAGATCCTCAGACACTTACGTGGGAGGAGAGTTCGCCTGCACTGAGATGTGACGAGGCTAGACTAGGTCTTGGAGACCAGATGTTCGTTAGGCTGCTGCGGTAGTCTTAATGAAGTCATTACTAGTGGCGAGTGTCGTAACTTGTATCAGTTAGTTGTTGGGGGAATCAACTTATAATTTTGAAGGTTCAGATAACCTGAGGATTTTTACTATTTAGTTGTCTTCGACTAAATTTATCCAAGTATAATTAATGCTTTCCGATTTTAATTCCATTACTTGTGTAATAACAGATTATTAAATGTATTAATGATTGTGGGAGTTTGTCTCCGCTTGTAAATTCAGATTTCTAGTTAATTTGTATTAAATCATTATTTATTGTTATTACACGTGTGTTTGATTGCCTGGGAAACTGGGCTGGTGGCAGCGACAAAAACTACCATATGGATTGTGGTATTTATGTGGATCCCGCTTCTACCAAAAAAATATTAGCATCGCATCAGGGCTTGAGGTGTGATGTTACAGGTAGTAAGAAATTTATGAAATAATAGTTGAAAAGAGTCGCTGTCACTAACGACCAGGAGGAGTCACGTGTAATGACATGAGTCAAATTGAGTGGAATATGATACGAATTACAAAAACATGAGTAATTTTCATAGCAATTTTGGAGATTCGTGGAAGAAGAAAATTATTTCATAATTTTAATTTTTTTCGCACTAAGAAGGTTAAAGAAGAAAAGGCATCAGAACCTTGTAAATTTGTTGGGGACGAGGCATTATTTTGTTGCAAATAAATACTTGTTTTATGTTGATCTTAATAACAACTCGATATACTCCGCAGCGTGTATGCAACCATTTTCTTCTGCATAGTTCAACACTGAGACACCAAATCAGGGAAAGGCCAGAAATGTGAAATTATTCGAAGCTGTTCATCATGTGTCAGCTGATGATCTTTGTTGTATGTCAATTAGTTTGATTTATAGGAAGAGAGGGGTTTGAAATTGATTTGATATTTAAGGCTACTTTTCATAAAAATCGTACATTTCCGGAAGTGTGTTCTGTATCAAAACTTAATCTACTAAGTCCCATCTCCAGCCACAAGAAGTGTGATTGAAGGAAATAGCTCTTCTCCATTTTAAGCACTCGCTAGGACATGTATATCACCTAAGAAGCAATTATCAAGTTTAGTCTTGAAAGCCGCAGAAAATTCTACGTTTTAATAGAAGCTACCAAATCTTGCAATTCTGAAAACATCTTTAAATAAAGATGAAAAAACGTACAAAACTAATTTTGTATCTGTTCTACTGAGACAAATGATATAGACAGACTTTGACCCAATGATTAAACAGAGAAAAGAACCCAATTATACTCGTATGTACATTTATTGGAAAGCAATCAAGATTTTCATTGTGTACATTACCAAACAATGGTAATTTTCTAGATATTGTTCATGCTTACAAGCAGGTAATAATTCGAGTATTTTATCTGAATTATTATATCTGTAAATTATTTATCATTATATTTCTTTTCGTATCAAGCTCGTGACAGCAAAATGTCCAATAACTATATCGTGAATTCACAACCATAAACAACCCCTTGTAATCTAACGAGAGATATCCAGAAGCTTTATTATTGATTATGACAAAGAACAAATAAGATCACATTAGTTATTTCAAAACCTTGAGTTAATTTATGGCAAAAAACTATAGAATAGGTTCCATCAAAATAGCTCAAGGATGAATGGGACCCTCAGAATTGAATTGGTCTTTCGATGACAAGCATCTTCATAGCACTTTGTTCTCGAGATAGTTGAATTTAATTCAGTCTTCATAAGCATCTTTTCAACCTTATTTCATTTCCTCGTTCGTTCTACAAGACTCTCATTCCGAGTATCTCATCACTTGCCAGTGCTCTCGCAACCCTTTCGCAGCCACTTAATCACGCTCGCTTCGGCACGAACGAAATTAAAAAATGTTTGCCGATTGTTGGGTGCGACCCTGCGAATTACAATTATAGATTTTCATTAAATTAGGTGTTAATTAAACTGTCCCCAATTTCAGCTTTTCAAATGTTTGTTTGTCATGGCAAACGTAAAATAAAAAGTAAAATAAATTAACAAGAGCGAATAACTGAACGTTTGGAAGCTGATTAAAGAATTCTGGAAATGGTATCATCGATTGGAGACAAGGTGGTTCATATTAATTGGAGATGTTTAGTCCTCCCTCGAATAACAATTTACGAATTTTATTCATATTCTCACATGAGCATGAGCAAAAAAGTCATTTTCTAAACGATAGAGAGTAAATTGCGCTGCTTTGTGATTAAATTGTTTATCATTCTACCCATAATTCAAGTCCTTGTTTCATTTTACTTTGAAACGACAATTTTATTAAGTACTACTATTACTCTTTCATATCGAGCGATACTCATGGAAACCCCTGTGACATGGCTGTGGGGTTACATGTAGAAAAGAGTTTAACAACATGACTTCAATCACTAATTGTTTAGATGTATATTTTGCTGCATAATTAAAACAAAAATGTATTTTATTTCATTAGGTCATGAAACGGGAAAAAAGCGAAATTTTTTTAGAAGGTTGGGCGTATTTAGATCGTGTAAATACGAAAATCTAAGACGGTTCACGTCTTTTAAAGGATCGTAGAAGCGGTCATGTTTTGCAATATACCCTAAAAGTGGAAAATTTGCAATTTTCAATACTTTTTGATCTAGATATTTATCCTACACAAAAAATTATATTAAGCGATTTGTTTCTTCATAAAACCTACGCGCGGATTGATATATCGTTGTTTTGTTATTGAATGGACTACATTTTAAAACCATAAAAATAAATTAAGGAATTGCTCTTTGTAATACGTGTTGCAAAAACAGTATTTTTCTGAGCTAGTTAACAGATAGTTAATAACGAATGTCAACACAAGACGTCTCATTCCAAAGATTTTATAAAGACCTACAACTCATTTGTTAAATGTTTTCGTCTAGGATCAATGTCCGAGTCAATAGACCAAGAAACATCAAAAATCACAAACTTCGTGCTTTGAGAGTTTATTGCACAAAATTGACCACCTCTACCATGCTTCAAAAGACGTGGATGGTCTTAGATTTTAGTATTTTACACGACAAAACTGCACCCTACCTTCTTAATTGGTTTTCGACTTAATCAATGGGTCGATTCCCCATTTCTTGGCCCGTATGTCTAATTCGCCCAATCGTTCAATCTAAAACAATGCATAGCGACGCATTACTTTCCAAAAAGTTATTTACTTACACAGTAAAACCATTTTCCTCGGATTTGAAAGAGTATGAATTTTATTTTCTCCATAAATGAAAACTATACGCTCAAAAGATTATGGGTACAAAATTTTCTGTTATTGAGCCAATATTTGTTGTACCTGATGTGGCTAAACACGTGTTTAATTTGAATCACCTTCCATAAATAACCAGCTTAGCATCCGCCATTTCACTCGTGTGAATTTCGCGATTTTGCAACAACAAAAATCTTTCTAAAATTGCCATTAATATCCAGAAAAAAAATTATTGATTCTAGTGGTTTAATAGTATTTATGTGTAATTTATTAATTTAACCCCTTATTTTCAGTCTAACTTCCCCGGCGACTTACAAAAACTTCGTTTGAACTCCCATCGCTCAAAAAATACTGAACGATTAGAAAAAACTTACATGATCCACGTCATAGGATTGTGAATAAGAATTATAACCTACAGGTTTCATTTTCATTTTTCATCAAAGATTTGTGTAAGAATCTAAATTCTAAAAATAAGTTTCTGTTTTATTTTCAGTATAAATACGTATATATGTTGGCGTGTACATGGGTTTTGTTTTATATGACCCTCTCATTGAGGGTCACGAAACACAAGGAGATCAAAATACTTAATATGATATGATGATAAAAAATATCACAATATGAACTAAGATGAGTAGAACCCTGGCAGTATAAATGAACGTACAACATTAAAATTACAATTTATTTACGGAGAAACTCTATGAATGTTTGTAATACAAATGAAAGCATTTCCCATAATTTTTAATTGCATACTTCAAAAGAACTGTCCATATAACTTTTCATTATGACAACTTCGCACATATCTTACGCGAAAAAAAACCCGCTATTTCATCCGTCGGTAATAGTTGAAGTGTATTTGGTTCTTATAATTCCAATATAGCATGGATAATATAGCGTTTGAGTGAATCAGAGTCAGTGAATGGAGCAGATCAGATCACATTTTTAGCTACAAATTAATGCTAAATGTCGTCTAGTAGCACGAGTTTGTGCCGACGCCAAGAAATGAGAGTTGGCAAAATCAGCAAAATGTGCCTTTTTGACGCAAAATCTCGTAATTAAACAATTCGTTTGTTTTTGTTGTTGTTTTTTCATTTTAGCAACATGGTAATAATCCATTAACTCTTTGTTCCTAGTCAAATTTGTAAATTTTGGAACCTTACTTTCTAGAGATTTTTAGTACACCGAAATTAGATTTGGGGAAATAATTCGTAAAGTTTTGAAACTTAATGATTAGGTGTAGCATGTGATATTGTTTACGATTATTAACTCTCCCTCAAATTTTTCGGAACTACGCAGCCGCCCGTAATGTGAACGTTCGCAGTTTTTGCCATTTTCACGTAAAACCGACAGGTTTTCGAGAATTTATCTACACATAAAAATATTTATTAAATTTCCTACAAAAAAAGATTATAACTGTTTTTGAGTTAGGTCCAGTGGTTCGCGAAATATCTTCAATTATTTTGAAAATCACAATTTGTTCGTCATTTTTGGATAAAGAAATGATACGTTTTGCATATTGGGATCTCAAAGGACCGAATGTAGTGACATATTGTGATATCCACAACGAAATAGATGCCTCAAAAAAGTCAGATTTGTGGTGTAATGAAGTTGCTTCTCGCGTTGAGAGCGCAATTTGTTTAGTTGCTACAGAGGCATGTTATCATCAAAATTGCTATTCTAAATTTACAACCAAATTTCAAGCTGATAACAAAAGGATAAGCGATTGCCGGAAAACAACGAGTTTACAGCAGCGTTTCAAGGGCTGCTAAAATTTATTGAGTTTTCTGATGAATGTCAATTTTCAATAAATGTTTAATGTACCTGTCTCAAAGAGTGCAACATTTGTATAAAATTTATTTTCAAAGGGCTGATAGATTAAAGTATCTATTCACTCCAGTACAAAAAGCTTTTCAAAATTTACAAACATTTATTAACTATACCCTTGACACAAGTTCCTCGTGAGAGAGCATTTTCAAAATTTAAAATTATTGAATTCCACCAAGTATGACAAATGAAAACTTAGAAGCTTTCATGATGATGGCAACTGAGATGGATGTTTTGAACAAAGTAGGGAGTCAACATTGTGTGCAAGCAGTACTGAGATGAAATATCTTCTTCCTTGTTAGGAAATAACATAAGAATATTTTATTCCACATCAATGGCTAACTTCTTAATTAAAAGATAGATATAAACAAGTAGAAATATCCTATACTAAAAATTATATACTTCAGCGTTGTCTTTCAGAAACAAAGCCACTTACTTGTGGAGTACCCCAAGGTTCAATTCTCGGCACTATACTCTTTTTATTGTATGTGAACGACATGTCATCATCCATATCAGATTGCAAAATGGTTCTTTTTGCTGATGACACTAATTTACTATATAAACACGCCAATGGACTTGATTCCATGCAAATCGTCTCATTGTAAACACTGACAAAACAGTGTCTATGTCATTTCACAATAGTAATACAAAATCTTTACCCCAGGTTTCTCTTTCTTTAAATGGAACACAATTAAAAACTGTTACGAATACAAAATTCTTAGGTCTCCATATTCAAGACAACCTCAAATGGAATTGTCACGTTGACAATCTTAATTCCCAATTAAGCAAATTGTGTTACGCATTCCGAATCTTAGTTAACGCAGTTAGTCCACGTATTTCCCGTTGCGTATATTTTGCAAACGTTTACTCCCATTTACGTTACGGCATTACCTTCTGGGGTAATTCCGGTCAGAGTATTCAAACTTTCAGAATTCAGAAGAGGATAGTTCGGATAATTTGTAAATCTCACCCCCGAAACTCTTGTAAACCTTTATTCAAGGAATTAAATATCTTAACACTTCCCTGCATTTATATTTATGAAACGGTCGTGTTTATTAAGACCGAATTACTGAAGTGACACCCTTGCTTCATACGAAACTGTCTCGTTCACGAACACAATACTCGCAATAGGAAAAATATTCATCGCCCTAGAGAGTCAACCACTCTTTGCCAAAAAGGACCGCATC
Organism: Laupala kohalensis; assembly: GCA_002313205.1. Taxonomy (NCBI): domain Eukaryota; kingdom Metazoa; phylum Arthropoda; class Insecta; order Orthoptera; family Trigonidiidae; genus Laupala; species Laupala kohalensis. Next base: position 44,208 of record NNCF01125800.1, on the reverse strand, counting down.
ATTCGGGAATCGTTCTATTTAATTCCCTTCCCAAGAATATAAAAGATATTATGATATTGAATCTCTTCAAATCTGCGGTTAAAAACTACCTCCTGCTCCAGTGCTTCTACACTAAAAGAATTTATTGATTTTAATAAAAATTAAAACCGTCTTGTACTTTATTACACCATTGCTGTAGTACTTTTTAAATAACTTATAACAATTTCAAAACCTATTTTCTTGCATGATTGTGTTGTCTTATGGCTCATTTTAATTTAGTTTTATGTGTACTCAACTTGGGCACGGTTGTGTGCCTTAAATCTGTAGCCCCATCCTGACCCGGGTTTTGTTCCGGTTTTCCTTCGGGTAGAGGCGGATTTCTTATACATGTTCTCTAGGCTTTGTCTAGGGGCGTGTTTATTGTAACAATAAATCGTGAATTTAGTGTTATTTCAATTCTTATGATTTTTAAACACTATACTCAGAATAATCTATAGTTCGATAATAACTTGTACATGTAATTTTTTTGCGTAAAAATACAAACATATTGACATTCTATTAGTATTATAACTCGCAGCTAACTTTTTATCTTATCTAGGAACTTATGCAAAAACATTTTGAATCCGCCCTTGATCGGAATTGATGGGATGGTCCCTTGCTTGCTTCCGAAGAGTAAATTAGTTTATTTTCCTCCACGTGGTCATACGCAGTTTGTACTGTTTTTTACAATAAATTTATTATTATTATTATTTACAGAATCAGTTTTATTTTACAAAATACAGGTCAGTAAAAAGGGAGTTTCGTAAAACACTTTGTAACTTAAATTTATTTTACCCAATACATTCTGAACATTGGTAGCGATTGCGTTATGACAAGAGTTTACACCCGTCCGGTTTTCCCCGGGTTGTCCTAGTTCGTGGAGTGTCCAGGCGGGGTTTTATTTAGTCCAATTTTTAATGAGCTGAGCAACGAAGACTAGTCTCAAAATCGATCGAAATTCGCACCTATCTCCCATTATTAAGCGATCGCTAATCGTGTTTTGAAATGGTGTAAGCAGTGCGATGTTGTTCCTCAATTTTTTTATTACTAATGGAGTGTTTCTACTTAATTTTGCCTAAAAATGAGTGTTTCTGATAGTGTAACACCTTTATTATTTAATATTATTAAATGAATAAACATTTTTGAAGTTGTTTCATTACCAAGTTAGTAAAATTAATTGTCATACGGGGTTTAGCACCAAAATTCACGGCTTTTTGCCTTATTATTGTGATTTTATTGATGGCAACCACAGTTAAGGCTGAATTTCTTTTGTGTGTTAAAAGTTACATCTTGTCTAAGTTCTAAGTCTACCCGTATTTAAAGTAAAGGTAATTGGGTGAAGGGTGTAGACTCTTGGCGCCCTACAGATGTTGGCCCACCACTCTCCAAGGTTATTCAGACCGAGCCTGTTTGGTTATAAATCATCAAAAGCTCTATATGGCAATAGTTTTAGTAGTAAAAGTGAAATCGTAGGTAAATGATTCCACCTTTTGATTGTACAGTGACACCTATCTTTATTGAAAAATGATGAATATGTTGTGATTTTGAATTCTACCCCTGGAACTGCTTATTGCATGAAACCACGCCATGTATGGAAAAGAAGTGCAAATCCGTCTAAAATATGAAATATTAAAGAAAGTATTATCTTTCTCAAATACATGGCCATATCGCAACGAAACTACGTACGGAGGACTGAAAGTAATGTTTTTTGGAATATTGTTCAGAAATGGAAAGGGCCAATTGTATAATTTTTTATCGAAAGAACAATGAAGCGTACGAGTTAACGCAAATAAACATATATTTTGGAAGCGCCAGGAAACGATTACAGCTCGTAGACGTCCTCACGCACATGCAACGTAATGCGCGAACAGGGAATGTTTGACGAAATATGTACGGGATACCCGGTTACCTTCTATTCGCACTGAAACCCGAGTTTTTCGATCGGAAATCGTATTGAGGCAGCTGTTTTGTTGCGGATATCACTACACGTCACTACATTCGGTCCTTCGAGGTCCTAATATGCAAATCGTATCATTTCTTTATCAAAAAAGACGAAGAAATTGTGATTTTGAAAAGTAGCCTCTGATTGGTGAGGTTATATCACGCGAACCACTGGACCTAACTCAAAAACTGTTATCACCAATTTTGTAGGAACTTTAGGGATGAATATTTTTATATGTAGTTTTTATATATCTATTATATTTTTATCATGTGCGTATTAGGGATGGCTTTTTGGGGTGCGTGGCTCCGAAAAATTTGGTGAAGAGTCAATAATCGTAAACAATACTACATTCTACACCTAATTACCAAGTTCCAAAACTGAACGAATTTTTTCCCCTATTTTTTTCTAATTTCATATTTCTGTGAACTGAAATCATGGAAATTCCAAAGTTAAATGTTTTTGGGGAAGATTCCGGGCTAGGGAGTATCCCAGACCCCTTTGCACCCCCAGTATCGCCTAGTAAGAATTTTTTTTAAATATGCTTTGGAACATGTAAGACAACCAAGGAGATAAGAGTGCGCACGGCACGAATAAAGGGTTCAAGGAAATAACGTGCAAACTCGAGAGGTGAAGGCTAAAAGTGCGTGCAGATCTTGTAAGGAAGATAAAGGACCGAGATGGTACACAGAGGTGACATGCTATGCGTAGGAGGAGACTGCACAACACCCGTGTGAGATCGGGAGCTAGGGCTATCGTGCGATGGAGCGATAGGAACGGAGCTGCTGCGGCTGGGAGTTGACGCGGGTAATGTGGCAATTTAATGCTAATGCGATGGTTGCACCCGATTGCAGTGACGTGATGTCGCTTGCAACGCCGTAGAGACACGAACCACGGACCTTTCCCTCTCCCCCACGAGTATGACGCTTCCATAAACTCACTAGCCTGCATGCACGGTGTTCCATTGCAGTTCCGTACTAACACTATTGTTTTTATACCGCGCTTCCTGGTAAGATTTACATGTTTCTCATTTAAATTATATTTTCAGACCCAAACGTTCATACAAAAAGGACATTAAAGACATTCAGAGAAAAAAAATCCCAGATTCAAAGGAATTGCCTATTTTCTATTGTTTGATGGTGAGTAATTTGTCGTTTGTTTAAATGTACTTCAACTATTTATGAAGATGTTGAGATAATACGTTATGGTTGATATGTGTAATGTTTTTCATTTCTCAGACACAAGAAATGTTTTTGTAACAAAAGGTACTCTAAATAATGAATATTTTAGTCCGTTAATTTGAAAATATTGCTAAGCTTTAGAATCGTCTGTGCTTATACAATTTTTCAACTTTTCAACGGTTTCATTTCAAAAACTCTTGGTACATTTTCTAGTTGAATTGTTTTAATATACCACACTATTATAAAGTAGATGGGTTTAACGCAAGAAAAAAGTTCATCTCATGATTGGATAACAAAGAAATATTTCTTTTGACAATGGACTCGAAATTACAGAGTGCTTCGTGATTTCCTTCCCCAATTGTTATCAAGATGATGCCAATGAGACACAATCAACTTTCTACGATGATAATAATAATAAATTTATTGTCAAAAAGCGGATACAAACTGTACATGACCACGGGTGGGGCAATCAATTAATTTACTCTCCAGAAGCAAGCAAGGACCACCCTATCAATTCTTACCATAGAATCAAAGGAAGTGGTGAATTTAATATTTATGAAAGAAGTAATTTAACAAATTCATAGTTACATTCCCAAAATAAAACGTAACTATTAAAATCACGCGAAATTATCCATTAACAATATAGGTGCAATAATGGCGGAATTCTGTCTCATATTTTATGTACATCAGTTATTTCACCGTTAGCTTATATAACCAGAGGATATCGGAAGTTTACGAAAAGATTAACTTCGGAATATCCTTTCCTGACTGCCAAATCTGAGCAGGAGAAAACACGGTCAGAGACAGTCTTAGAAGAAATACATGCCTAAAACAATGAGTACAAATATCTTCTCTATAGTGGTAAGATTCGGCACGACTTTTGAATCCGCCTCTGCCTTAGGGCCCTTGATCGGAATTGATGGGATGGTCCCTTGCTTGCTTCCGGAGAGTAAATTAGTTTTTTTCCCTCCACGTGGTCATACGCAGTTTGTACTGTTTTTTTTGACAATAAATTTATTATAATGTTGGACTAATATACTAAACTACCCCGTATTGCTCCTAAATATAGTGTATTGATGTAGAATTACATATGCAACGCTCAATTGTGATTCATGATTCATTCCACAAGGCAGAAAAATCAAATATAAAAATCTACTGGGAAGAATTGAAAAATCATCAATGGCAACTGCAAACCACTAACGATGTAACTCGACCTGTTTGCGACAGGTGTAATCCAGAACCAGTTGAGGAACGTAACTGCGATATTCCTAGGGATGACTTCCAGAAGAGGTTCAACATCTGCAGTCAGTATGATTCTGTTTTGATGGATGTAAGGTGATCGATTGATCTCACTAAGTGCTGAGCGCTGAAGCAACCTTGTTGATAAGCACGTTCCTCAAGACATAAAAACCTATTTACATTGCCTTTAACCCGATATCTTAAAAACTATCCTTTTACCTCGTGAGTTTGACCTTCCCTTGCGTCTACGAGCACAAACATATTGCAACCAAAGGCTAATTCATGTGGCAAAAATAAACCGAGTCACTTAGTTCATTATGTATATATAGTATTTCTACAGTGTACCCTACACGTAGAGATGTGATAATTTTCAGTCAGTTGAAAATGGCGACGAGCCGAAAATCGAACCCGGGACTCCTGAATTGATCGCAAGGGTGTTAATTACTACATCACCCGTTTGCCTTCCACAACTGTACACCATTTCATACTCTTTTTGTTTGACTAACTATAACGCTTTTATATGTGACATTTCAATATTGAGTAGCACGAAGGTGAAACGAAAAGACAAAGCAACTACACATTATACTAACGTGCAAGGTGGAAGAAAGATAGTGTTTGAATTAGATAGAAAAAGGAGTGTCTTGAACACGAAAGAAATGAAAGATTATGAATTAAAGTATTAAGGGTAGAAAGCGAAGAGTTCAAGCAACAAACAGGAGAAATTCCGTGGTAAGGGAGAAGAAAAAATTCAGTACACGACAATAAAAATAGATTTTTAAAAATGCGGAAAACACTCCCCCTTGTGTTAAGATACCTTTAAATTTTCAAATTCGGTGAGTATTGCTCACGTAAAAGAATTAAAAACATTAAAATAAAAAAAACTTCTATTATAAAAATAAAACAGCAAGAGCACGACACCGAAAAGCGCGAAACCCTTTTATGCTAGGCCTTTAACCACCCTGAAGATATGGAATTTCAAGAGAAATCCATCGTATGAGACTTGCATGAAATATCGTTATATTTGTTTCCACAAATAAATTGACTTCAATTGATCCAAACAGTTTTTTAACACGAGTGATGTTGTACTAAATGCTACAAACTTTCAAAAACAAATAATTACTTTCAAATTTGAAGTTCATTTTTATTTAATTTTCAAATACAATAATATTTAAGCGAATATAGTCTTTTTTCAGTTATAAAAATACATTTCTTTAATGAAGAATGCATTAGACAAGTTTGAGTGGTGATAATGTGACTTTGAATGTATATAACCGAGTGATCACTCCTTGTGATAAATTGGTATTGCCTTTTGCGAAAAATTTCCTCATTCCATGTCTGTAAGGAAGGAAAAGTTCTTTCCGTTTTTAAGACACGATGAATAAAAACTCAAAAATGATACAACACTAACTGCAAACTGTTAAGTCTTACCAAATGAGCCATAAAATGTATATCATAAACTTAATAGTTCTATGTACACAAATACCGAGTAAATAGATGTAACAAAATTGAATTGTGTCATCTCTAAATATAAAAATTAACAAACGAATATAATTTTTTGGTTCATTGAGTATGAAGTACGCCATTTGTCATCCGACTATGTATCTTATTCTACGCCATCATCGAAAGAAAAAGAATAGTATATATTTCGGCGTCTCAACGAAAAGTGACTGGTTAAAGTTTTGTTTATGACAAGATAGACTGAACCCTCAAAAACAGTCAGTTTTGAGGCTATTGGCATAGAATGCTCCATGCCAACTCATCACGTACACGTAAGCTCTTCACCTCTATTGGCACTTAAAATAATTAGTAAAAATAATTTTATGTAAAACAAACTTTTGCGTAAATAAATAACGATTTCACTCACAAATTCATGGAATCCGAGTTGATTCAGATAAGAGTCCTCCTGTATGGGAGTTCATGAGGTATAAATGGAAAACCAAGTCTCGGTCTGAAAGATAGTAGCGCGACTGACGAATCAGGTAAAATGAGCAGGTCAAGGAATATACACTTTCGTTCAATAAAGCGAGATTATGTGTTGGAAATACAAAAACTGACGTTCACGTTTTACCACTCAACTACTAATTAGAACTAATGGAAAATGTAACAAGAAATATATAGTCCGGCTGCAACATCAACATGGAACTATTTTTTGTATTTATTGTACCCACCACATTAGAAACGTCCGGACCATCCCATCCCTGACAATTGTTCGTATAATTAAAAATTCAATCAGATTTCACTAAATGATTTTTAGGTAACTTCCCTCGCTGAAGTTGACGGAAAGAAATAATTTCAGAGAAAATAAGTACCTTTAATTCGTCGAATAAAAGATTAGTTCTTGTAGTGCAGACTGGAAATTGCGTACAATTGCAAGATGGACAATATCGCGATTACTTGTTATTTTTCCGGTTCAGGAAACCAGTTCGGATAATCAACGCTCTTTTGAATTTTTAGATGTGAATCGTAGAGATTTTTACGCTCTTTCGTACGATGCTATCAATATTGATGAATAATAAATATTTTATAGAAGAAAAATCCCCCCTACGTTTGATGAAATTTTTTACGTAAAATGTACTATAACTCGCGGGCTGTAAAAGAAGTGTCACGGGTCTCTAGATGTTGCCAGTTGGACAACGCTGCGCTAAAACTATCGAGTCACGATGCCAACTGAATTTTAAGGCATAGATAACAAAATTCACTAAGACTTTTACGACTTTAAAAAAATAAAATACCGAAATAAAATCATGAAACTTGACAAAGAAGTTTAAAAAGAGCATAATAATCTGCCGTGTATTAAAATTTGGAGTTTAAGCAATCACTAGTTTTTACAAAATAATTGTACAAAGATAAGATTTAGTTTAAAATAATTGAAAAACTAGCATTTTTCATGGATTTTTGGATAAATCAAATTGGTGTTGACATTTTTTTAAATGCAAATAATAAAATTTTAAGGATTTCCTGTAATTTGAAGGTTGTATCATTACTTTTGGCCCATCTTTCAAGGAGATGTGATACTACGCCAAATCACCTCTGTGCCACAATTTTACAAAATCACTTTTTAAACATTTTTATACAGGATTAAAATCACACTAAATTTACATCATATCTTCCCTAAACAGTGTATGCAAGATTCTAGTAGCATAGATCAGTTATAATGAATCAAGTACTACTCCACACTCGTCATTATATACCCAACTTTGTTACATACAAATGAGGTTATTTTATTGGAACCCAAATTTTTCTAATACCTTAATTTTACTTTTAAAATTTATTGCCTGATTAAATAAACTCTTCTTTCCAGACATAAAAAAATGATGAGCTTAACTTCATGTTATTGTTTATTAAATGAATATGTTAATAATAATAATAATAAATTTATTGTAAAAAAACTGTACAAATGACATATGACCACGTGGAGGAAAATAAACTAATTTACTCTCCGGAAGCAAGCAAGGGACCATCCCATCAATTCCGATCAAGGGCCCTAAGGCACAGGCGGATTCAAAAAAAAAATTAAGCAAAAATTCCTAGATAAGTTATAATACTAATAGAATGTCAATATGTTTGTAATTTAACACAAAAAATTTGCATGTACAAATTATTATCAAACTATTGATTATTCTGAGTATAGTGTTTAAAAATCATAAGAATTGAAATAACACTAAATTCACGATTTATTGTTACAATAAACACGCCCCAAGACAAAGCCTAGAGAACCTGTATAAGAAATCCGCCTCTACCCGAAGGAAAAACGGAGAAAAACCCGGGCCAGGATGGGGCTACAGAATTAATGCACACAACCGTGCCAAAGTTGAGTACACATAAAACTAAATTAATATAACACAACACAATCATGCTAGAAAAGTTTTTTTTAAAAATTGATATAAGTTATTTAAAAAGTACTACAGCAATGGCGTGATAAAGTACAAGACGGTTTTAATTTTTATTAAAATCAATAAATTCTTTTACATTGTAGAAGCACTGGTGCAGGAGATAGTTTTTAACCGCGGATATGAAGAGATTCAATTTCATAATATCTTTTATATTCTTGGGAAGGGAATTATATAGAACGATTCCCGACTGGTATGGTCCCTTTTGGCAAAGAGTGGTTGACACTCTGTGGCGATGAATATTACTACTATTGCGTGTATAGTGTTCGTGAACGAGACTGTTCCGTATAAAGCAAGGTTGGTGCTTCAGTAATTCGGTCTTAACAAACACGACCGTTTCATAAATATAAATGCAGCNAAAGGTTTACAAGAGTTTCGGGGGTGAGATTTACAAATTATCCGAACTATCCTCTTCTGAATTCTGAAAGTTTGAATACTCTGACCGGAATTACCCCAGAAGGTAATGCTGTAACGTAAATGGGAGTACACGTTTGCAAAATATACGCAAAGTGAAATACGTGGACTAACTGCGTTAACTAAGATTCGGAATGCGTAAAACAATTTGATTAATTGGGAATTAAGATTGTCAACGTGACCATTCCATTTGAGGTTGTCTTGAATATGGAGACCTAAGTATTTTGTATTCGTAACAGTTTTTAATTGTATTCCGTTTAAGGAAAGAAAGAGTATGGTCCCACTATTGCAAAAATTATAATTTTAACACTTTTTATTACTTTTGTTTCAATATATGTAAATAAAATTGTTCACTGTAAACTAAACAGTTTTTGTTTGTAAACTAAACTGTTTCCAAGAATAAATTCCAAAATACTAAATCGCAATGACAAAGAATTAGATGAAACACTTTATAATATGAAGGCATTTTATTTAAAGAATTGCATGAAAATTTTCATTGAAACAGGATTCTTCCTGATTCAATGTCCGAAGCATACCAACTGCACAACATACAAATATAAAGTGTATTTCTTTTCTACTAAAAATAAATTATTATTGTTAAAGTAATTTATTTTTGTTATTTTTAAAGTAATAAATTTTTGAACACTTACAATGTAATTTATTATTACTGAAGTAAAAAAATGAGGAAAAACATCTACGGAAGAATTAATATTGATAGAACTAACATACAACCATGTACACTGGAACCCGGTTGTAACAGACTAGCTTGTAAGAGAATCCCACTCACAGTAAATATATTTACCCACAATAAATACCAACCCACATGTACAAGACAATGTAATTTTTCGCGAAATATTTTAAGAATATTTTAATGGATGCTCCGCATGTGCCTCGACATTACCGTCTACGTAGCGTCAGCATCATCGAGCTTCCACGCAGACGCTGGGAAGCATATGTAGAAAATCTGTACGAGTACATGTATGAAAACGCTAAGTATCGTCCACATGAGCTGTACTCTTATAGCTCTTCTTCATATACCGCGGGAACGGGATCCGATATGCCATTTAAAACTACGCGCAGACTACCCAAAGTTCTTTCCACTGCTTGGCATTGGAATGAACCCACTGAGCCGGCACGCACTTGCCGCCGTTTGCGAAAAATCCCTAGAGGAAGATCTTTTGGAGTGTCGGGAGGGCTGTAAAACTTTCCGGGAGACTCATTACCAGTTTATGACTGTGGGCACTTGCAAGAACCAAATATTCGCCACTTCAATTGTGTTCAGTAATCAGAATAGGATGGGGAGCAAATAACACGCGGACACTATTCTATGCCTTGCAGAGTGAACGGTCCCTTCACCCAGTCAGGTTCCGGTATTTCCAAACCAGTGTGTGCAGCTTCGCCATTTACGAAATTTAGGGTCGTTCGTTCGTTCCATTCATCGTGGTGGCTTATTATGTATTTCTCCAGGGCAATTTTTCCCTAAACAAGTGTTCACTCGAGTGTATAAAAAAGGAGCCTTACTGTCCACCGTTACATCAAGGAAAACGTTAAGTTATCTGTTTTTTTAACTTTACTTTTTGGTTTTGGAAAGAAATATATCCGTGGAGAAAATTTATGGAACCTCTGTAAATCTGCCTAATTGAGCTGCAGTATATTTTAATTTCATTGAAATAAGTACTGGGAGGTTTGGCAACCATCTTAATTCTATATAAATGTCAATCCAGGTTCGACTAGTTAAAAACCCTTTCCTCACTGATGAGAGACAAATTTCTGTACCACCTCAGGCCCGTTTCACAAAAGTACAAGTTTCTAAGTGACAAGTAAATTTTCACAAGTTTGTAAAAATATCCAGTTATTAGTGTTTCACACAGGTACACTTGTAATTACAAGTGAAATCTTTCAATTTTGAAAGTGATTTACTTGTAACCCTGTAACATTGTTAGGATACTAACAATTGTAGCTGACAAACTTGTTAACAAGGATTTCTTACCTAGCTACAAACGTAGGTTAACTGTGTTACATGTGTTATTTTATTAATATGCGGGGGTAAAATTCTTCCTCATAAGATAAAAATGAGCTATTCCTTCATGTACAAAAACAAAGAAAAACTTTCAGGGAAAGTGTGAACTTTACATTTGTGTCAGTGAACGAATTAAACAAACACTTTAGAATGACTGCAAAGCTGGAAGAGAAAAAGGGACGTACTACAAAAACTTATGAGAAAAGAACCATGTTTATTTAACTATACATTTTAATTTAGTTATTTGTAAAGTTATTGTTGATAAGCTTGAAATATTTTAAGCAATACGTCAAAAACTAACACTTGTAGCACTACATCTCCCTTAAATATAGTAATGAATATTTTTAAAATGCCAAATTTGACATTACATAATGCAGAATCAAACAAGAAAGAGTGGGCAGTTCATAAATACTGACAAGTGTGATGATACTGACAAGTGTGATGACAAGTGTGATGACACTTGTTACTGAACAGTTAGCGAAAACTTTGTGAAATGATTGTAACTATTTGTTATTACAAGTATTTTACCCCCGCATATTAATAAAATAACACTTGTAACACAGTTAACCTACGTTTGTAGCTAGGTAACAACTTGTTACAAACACCACTTGTACTTTTGTGAAATGGACCCCTGGTCTCTCATTTAAAGGGGTTTCACTGTACTAACAAATTAATAAAAATATAACATAGATTAACAATGAAAAATGCTACAAAATTAATCTCTCTTAGCTTCCAACAGCTCCAGCTCATTTGAACTCCTTTTAAGTCTTAGACAAGGTAGTGGTCATTATTATGCAGGAATTTAATAACATTCAATAATTCTTTGATATTTCAAACACATCTTTGGACAAATCGAACAATTTTGCTTCAGTTTTGCAAATTTGGTACTGGGATTGTTAAGGTAAGAGTCAATTTTGTATGGTAAGATATGGATTTTGCAAAGAAACTATTTCATACCTCATCTTCAAGTGGTTTCAAAATTAGAAACTACTAATAAATAAATTTGTTCCTCCCCATAATAAAACAAGAAAATTGGTTTCAAAGAGAAATACAATTGCCAAGTCACATTTATATGATTTCATTTAAATTATTGAACTCTGGTCCCTTTAATGCTGCAAAGGATTTGTTAAGGCAAATAAATAGGAGACTTAGATTTAATACTTAGTTCTAAAATATATTTAATGGTACAAAAGCATCACAGCAAGGAAACTGAACTCCACATAATCATTTTAACAGACATATCTTGTATTGTTTTGTGAATCCATGTTTATTTGACTGATTTAAATGAGTTCCCTCAACATGATTGAAAATCATGAGACACAGTGTATCCCTATCTATTTACAATTGGCAAAATTCACTTCAGTTTTTATCATAGAAATTATTTTAAGACCACTCACACAGCTACAGAAATGGTGCATGTTCAACTGATGGATCCCGATTCCACTATATTCAAGCAAACTAAAGAAAAAAATACAACAATGTTGAATCCAGAGGAATGTTTCATTTACAGCAAACATGCACATCACTTCACAATTCTTATATTATTGTACATTTTTCAAAAATTTCACTATATGCACACATTAAAAAAATTAACTAATAACAAATATTATGAACACTAATACAGAACATACATTACACTTAAAAACAAATAAACATTTAAAAGAAAGGTACTCATATCAAATGAGAAAATATTTAGTTCTCAAATTCTCTGATAATTCTCTGGATTCAACACAAAGAATGACACAGTCAATTTATTTAAAAGATTTTTTTCTCAAGATTAATCTTTCATACCCCCTGAAGTTGTGAGCCATTCCAAAAGACAACCACTCAACAAGGAAATGACATCATCTCACAATTTGAGATAAGTTTTTTGCAAATTTCCCCACTTTCACAGAAGATGCAAAACTTGCACATCTCTTTACACCACTGATCACCTGCTTTCTTGCAATCCATAAATTACTTGACACATGAAGCTGAAAAAAGTAGATCATGAATACCCTTAATGGAACGATAAGGAAGATTAGTCATACTAGGTACAATTATTCAAAAATATTTTGATTACTTTAGCTTCACACATGGGTTTTACAATTAAATTCAGCCACTGAGAGAAAATCCCTTTTTCAAAAACACTATTTTATAATCCTGGAAAACAGGAAGATCACAAAAAATGAAAACACTTCACCACTTTTTACAATATGAATTCATTTACATAGTAGGTTTATATGAAAACAAAATATTAAACTAAAACTTTTTACAAATACGTCCTTTACATGACATTATTGTAGTCAATTCCACATAATAATCAAATTACCACAAAATCTATATAGCACCCTCGCAAACGAAAAATATTTTAAACTTAAGGGACACATACTTCTCTACAAAGAAATGTACATATAAAAACAGGTGATCTTCATTAAATGTGGCAAAAAAACAAAAAAGAAAGTACTTCTTCTGCAGATATGTCATCGTTGACACAACCAATAGTTCCAGAAGATCAAATGTACAAGACATCTTCATCACTATCAGAAAGAGACACTAAACGTGCATCATCTGAATCAGAAAGCAAACTGGAGTAATCATCATCACGGTTATCATTGTTCTCTCGATCTCCTTGTTCCTCGTTATTCCCTTCACCTTCACCATTGCCAGGCTCTGAAAAATTAAATTAAATTTTTGAACATAGAAAAGGAGGATAAAATCAAACAACAAACAATATCTCGTTATCTAAAGGCAATCAAAATATATTATTACAAATAGACTAGACAAGTCGTCCATTGAATACACCAAACATGCAGAAATGTAAACAGTTGATAATTGTTGGTGCCAGTTCATTTTTGAGCAAATACTTTTTCAGTTTCCCAATATTTTCAGAGAAAATCTTTCTTTTAGAACAAGCAATCGCTTAAATTTCCTATAAGAAGACTTTGGTGACTCCATTATTGTATATTTCAACAGCTTTTTTTATGAACATCGAGACATCTACTACATGTTATCACTAAAATACTCACAAGCAATACTAATCAAACCATAGTCCAACATCACAAGTACTTGTAATGAAAACCATGCTCTCATACAATCTTTCTTCTATTGCTTTCTATTTGGTCCCATCAATGAATCAATATTGCATGTAGAGCAAGCTTCTTTTAAAATTTCTTTAATAATACTGTACTTCTCCACATCAAAATTCTTATGTTTATAATAGCACCTCTAAACAAAAATAATCAGTTAACAGAGTTTAAACTCTTATTGGACGGTACTTCAACTTACGAAATTTCAAATTATGAAAATTATAAATGTGAATGTAATTTATATATATTATAATCACAAAAAATCTTTTGAAGTTGACTGGCAGGTACCCAACTCTAATCAGCTTGCACATTTAATTACCATACATAGGTAGAATTTACTCACATTAAGAAGGTTTAAAAGTCAATAAGATTTTGCAAACAGATAAAAGCAAAGGCTAGCTACTTATCACAATTTTAAATTTAAAAAAATGAATTTCATGAATATAAGGTTAGATAGACAACCTTAGGAAAAATAAATATAAACTTTGGGAATTGGCAAACTACCCACAAAATCCTTACCTTCTTGTTGTTCATTGTCAGATGCAGATGAGGATCCTGATGCATCATCTGAGTGATCCATGTCCTCATCTTCATCTTCATCCTCCTGAAAACCAAAGGTAATTCACACAATTTTAATATTCTCTCATCCCTCATATACATTGAATCATATAACCGATTTGGAATATAATACCAAACAAACGTTTAATGTCATACATAAATGGTAACGCTAATTGAGGTCTCACAAAGTTGCATGTTCAAGAGATATATCTTTATATTTGTAATAATATTTCATAGAACAGTTCTTTAAGATACCTTAATTACTAAAAAACTTTAATTCTAAATTTAAAAATACAAATCAATAAAATTTATTGCAAAAAAGCCGTTGCAAAATGTGAACGACCTCATGAGGAGTAATAAACTAATTCACTCTCCGAAAACAAGCAAGAGACCATGCCATCAATTGTGATGAATATCCAAAGGACAGTGGCAAAATTTAATATTTATAAACAAAGTTATTTTCACAAAATGGGTACTATTATCCATTTATTATTCCAAAATGCATAGTAGATAATAAATGTAGTAAGAAATAGAGTAAAATAATAACAACAAAAGCATTGATGACATTCCCGTCTATGAGATAATCCATTACCCGAAGGAAAACCGGAAAAAACCTAAGCCAGGATGGAGTAACAGAGTTAACATACAAGGTTGCATACAGTTGATATAAGCTATACTGAATAAAAAGGATCAAGAACATTATGCATGAAAAAAGTCATTTAATCAGTATTAAGATTACTCTAACAATGGAGTGATAAAGTATAAGGGGAATTATATCCCTTTACATGAATTATATTAGAAACAATATTTATTGGGAAATTGAAACTCACAGACCTTCTTTTATTAAGATCAGTCAATTGTTTAACTTCATAGAAGCAATAGCACATTAGAAAACTTTCAATCATGGATTTGAAGCGATTCAACTTACCATTATCTTCAATATTTTTGAGAAGGGGATTACACAAAATGGTTCCTTGATGGAGACCTTTTTGACAAAGAGTGGTTGACAAGCTAGGACAATTAACATTTTTCAAGTGCTGTGTTCATGAACCAGACTGTTTCATCTCAAGCAGGAGTGAGATTTTAATAATTCTGTCTCAATTAATATGACCGCTTCATAAATGCAAATGCAAGGGAGAGGTAGAATATTTAATTTCCTAAATTTCCTAATTGATTTACATGAATTTTGGGGGAGAGGTTCACAAATTATCCAAACTATGCTCTTTTGACTTCTGAGCAGAGTGACCTCAAAAGATAATACCTTATCGTAAATGGAAAAAAAAAAACATTTGCAAAATACACTGAGAAATATGTTGATTAACAGTACTTTAATTATATTATTTGCAAGTTTAGAAGATGTATCTTAATGAACTCTTCTGAGAATTCTATTCGGAAGGTGGAATCAACCATTGGCTCTGACATACATTACTAAGGTATGTTTTATTTTTATTTCTAGTTCACAATAATATGGTTATTGAAAGTATATTAAGAGCAAACAAGAAAACTAATATTTTATGACCCATTTGTTTACATTAGGTTACTTTACATTTTTAAAAAAAATGGGTTATTTTAATTTTTCAATTTCAATAAGTGTTTCAATTTCAAATATTTATTTGAACAATTTGAAAAATTGTTATTTCTTCACAATATAAAAATAAGAGAGGGATATCATTCATAACTTTAAATTAACTTCCTTTCACATTGATGTAAAACACAAGTCATTAAATGAACAGAAAGATATTTAAAGCAAACTAAATGTTAATTATTTTTAAAACAAAAATCCCACACAGAAAGAAAATCGAATACAAACCCCTTCATCTTCATATTCTCTTCTTCTACCAACATCATAAAGACGAACAGATGACTCTTGAACATTATCCAACAATCCATTATTTTCCACTATAGCAATTTGAGTGTCAAATTTATTACACGTCAAATCAAATATATTCCTTCTAACATCAATTGTAGCTAAAAAATACAGAGAAATAAGCTATAATTTGTAATTAAATAAGTATTCCAAATTAACAATAAATGGGTCACATACCTATACTAGAATAATCATAGGCATCTAAAGTTCTGAAGGATGATTCAAAGGGCAGATCTTCCTCAGAGTCCTGCTCCAAAGAAACTGTATAAATAATACTACCATTTGAAGAGAACATAACCTCACACTGATCCAAAACAGGCACAGTTCTCAGCAAATGGAAGGTTCTGAGATCCCATACTTCAGTGTTGCACACAACCTGGAAGGATGTTCATATGAAAATAATTATATGGCCAAATTATTCTTGTATTAAATGTACAAAAGGAAGAAAAATCATCAATAATAAGCAACTATCTGTAAAATAAAAATGCTTTCAAACCTCTAAGCCATTGGGATGAAACACTCCACTCAATGTTTGATTTAATTTATCAAGTTTGTGGATTTCTTTACTTGCATTAACATCCCACAAAACACCATCAGACAAAACCAGTTCATCTGTTGGACTAAAGGTGGCCCGATTCTTTGTATACTGATTCGAAATTGATGGAGTTAAAGTCTGTAGCTTTTTTCCAGTTGCAGTGTCATAAATCTATAAAAATTGGAAAAATATCAAATATTTACACATAATTTGTTCAAAACAGAACTGCAACTAGTATAACAAATAATGTAATTACCGTTGCCACCTGACCTTTCGTACCAATGATTCGATCTTCTGTAAGATTACTGAATTCCACATATTCTTCATCGGGAAGAGGAAATCTAGAGATAAGAGAGAGAAAAAAAGAAAAATGGAATAAATTAACACCACTACAATACTGTTCTCTGCAATAGCTTATATTAAACAATTTTCCACACTCTATTTTTTATAAGTATAATTAAACCATGCCCAGTTTGTTGATGGATTTGGCTTTGTATTATTGGAATATAATAAATGTCATGATATGTAACAAAAAATGTTTAGGCCCCTCGGAAAACTTACATTCCAATTTTACTTACAACATTCCAATTTTATCACATTTTACAAATTCTACCCTGGAGTGATGGTCAAATGTATTCCCAACCCAAGATAAAAAATGGGAATATTCTCGAGGTTTTCCAAGAGCCCTTTCAAAAACTTTACAGAAGTGTTAATTTATGATTTTCCTTAGTTTTATATATTTCAATCCCAAGTTATCGGAATAACTTACTAGTAAAAACAATAAATTTATAGCCAAAGAAGCAGTTTAAAAAATGTATAAACTTGTGGGGAGCAAGAAACTAATGTACTCTCTGGAAACTAGTGAGGGAACATCTCATCAATTCCTATGAAGGGTCCAAAGGTACTGGCAGATTTAAATTTTCTACAAGATGTTATTTAGCAAATATGTACCATAAACCATTTATTATTCCCAAAATAAATCACTAAATTCCTGAAATAACTATACAAATCAATAACAACAATGTATTAAATCCCACCCCTAGGTCTGAGCCTAGCAGGTCTATGTATGAATCCCCCTCTATCCAAAGGGGAAACACAGGCCAGGATGGGACTACTGAGATAATGTACACTATAGTGCCTTATTAAGTACAGATAGTAATAAACTATTATGAATAAAATGAAACAATAAGAACTTGCATGAAAATAATGTAAAATTTAATTAGTATTAAAAGTACTACAGCGAAAGTGAGATAAAACATAAAAGGATTTATCTTTTAAATTAATTAGAATAATAAAAAAATATTTAATTGAAACAAACTCGTATCACCTTCTTTTAACAAACTTGAAGAGATACAATTTACTAATATCTTTTACATTTTGGGAAAGGGAAATAAACCAAATGATATGATCCTTTTCCATAGAGTGATTAACATTGAAAGTTGCCTGTGATTGATTGACATTGAATTATCAGCACTGCATTTGTGGACAAGACTTTTAGTACAGGTAAGTGGGTTTGTAGTAGTCCAGTCTCCACAAAGACAAGTATTTCATACATATAAATGCAATATTTACTTCCGCAAATAAAAATTTAAATAACTTTTGAAGTGAAATCTACCTTTTCGAGCCATTCTGTTTTGTTTTCTGAAAGTTTGGGTGCTCGGATTGGAGTAGCTCCAAAAGCTAATACTGTATCGTAAATAGGCATAAACATTAGCAAAATATGTGGTGGGAAATGAGTTAACTTACATCCTGACCAGATTTCAAAATGCATAACACACTTTGCTCAGTTTGAAAGTGGGATTTTGTAATCTGATAAGGAGGATGACTTATTTACAAATGACAAAAAAAGAATAGGACCTAAAATTGAACCTCGAGGAACACTGCAATGAAGTTTGAAACTTAATTTGAAAATGAAATTTATTACTGAAAGGTAATGTTGAAGTACTTGCTTTTTAGCACTGGAAATATAGACTTGTCTATACCTATCTTTTAAACAAGAAGTTAGCCATTGATGTGCCATTTCACAACAATGTAATTTGAAACAACAAATTTCATGATTGATAACAGATACATGAAGATCAATTTCATGAAACCAAATCATGATAAATGACAAATAGTAGAACAATAAAACTGTATATTTAACATAACATTTTAAAAGCAAAACTAAATCTCATTTAATAAAATGAAATTTAGAATTAACTAAAGAAGCAAGAATACATAATTTCACCAATATCTCTATGTTAATAATGTTAATAAAATCTATCAACTTTACCCAAAGAAGAACATAATAGTTCATGATATTGTTAGTCCTTGATATGGTTCCTGTTTCTAACATCAACTAACAAGTAAACTAATCTTATCAATTATCTTACTTCATTTCAAAAAATTTGATGCTCCACAGGGCTGACAAAGGACGTTGCCATGGGCAAGAAGTAAGTAAAAGTTGTCCATCCCTACTAGTTGCAAGATTAGATACACCTGAATCATGACACTGATATGTTGTCTCTTCCTAAAAGAGAAAAAGAACAAACATTTTCTTTCATAAAAAAAAAGAAGTAGTCAACAAAATCACAAACACAAAATGCAAACATATTTGAAAACTTCTATGTTAGCATAGATCATCCACTTCTTACCGCTCCTGTATGGATATTGTACATCTTCACTTCACCATGATGTGTTCCCATCATCAGGTACTGGTCAGTTGGTTGCTGAAAGAATATTTACCATTAGATTAAAATTCAACACAGAATCAAACTAAGATAAATGCCAAAGAAAATAATGGCTGAGGAGGAACAATCAAGATAAGAATGAAAAGGAAGAGTGTTGTAAATGAGCTAACCATGACATTGAGAAGTTATAACACAATGAGAATAAAGGGATTCAAAAGACTATATTGGGAGAATCTAGACATTTAAGGGTAGAGTAGAAACCTTCTTAAGCCATCTGAGGGACCAAGACCCTGTCTGTCTGTCTGTCTGATGTTCCCGTGAAAAATCAATTATCATACAAAAAGAACCTACATATTCATCAGGTTATCAGGAATACTCAAGCACGAATCATCATTACAACTCATTTTATTGTATTGTACATACATACATAAATAAACAAACAAGGAAAAACTGATTATTAGAAAAATAGATATATGTACTTATTAATTCATATAAAAATAGACCAAGAAGCAAGAGAGAAATGAAACTGACAAACTCTTCCCCCACCCCTCTTCTGCCCACCACAACATGAACACATTGCACACCTGTCACATCAACCCGTTTTACTTCCTAGGAACACACCAGCAAAAGCCCGTCAAACAATCAACATTTCAGTACCTGCTGACTGAAAGAGAGAAAAAAAAACTTGTTGCATGGGATAGGCCAGTTAGACCAAGGACCAGTTGATCAGAGGCAAGTTAAGAGGGGTTGTACTGTACCCAAAATTAGTTAGGACAGAAGAATTCATTCATAAATATTCATACCATTAAAAGAACAGAAGAGAATATTATTCATGCTCTAACTTCTCACTTAAAAACAACTCACCAGAAATTCACAACAGGTAAAAAATCCATCTTCATCAGTCAACCTGAATGTTCTCACAGGGCAAAACCTTGAATGCACCATTCTTCGATCTAATCTCAAAGCATCGAGTCCCGTGCAAGACAATGCTCGCTGCTGAACCCTCATGGTAAAGTTCAATGGAGAAGAATTTTTAGGATTTGGGTCTGGGCATTTGTGAGGTCTGAAAAAGAAAAAGTTTTATATACTACAATAAAGGACACTCGTATCATATTGACAATAACTTAACCCATTGTAGTGCCACAAGCTGGCATGAAAGCAGTACAGTACCAAATATAAAACCACAAACAACTCATGCGTTTTGTTTAAGAGTCTGGATGTAACCGTATTTACCTGGATATGGTCTGCCTCCCCCCCCCCTCCACGAAAACATTTCCCAAATCTCCGTGGGGCGACTATATTTAGAGTTTAGGACAGGAAAACAGCTAATTCACAGTTTTGTGAATGAAAACAAGGTAAGTGAACACAAGCCGTAGATGTAACGTAACACAAAGAACATTGATTCAAGATGGCAGGATTTGATGTTCATTCATAGTGGAAACCGAAACAAAGAAAGTTAGGCAATCGAAGATGCTTCGACACTAACTCTAAACTGCGAGTTCTAAATTATGCAGGGATATAAAACATGGAAATAAAGCATCGGCATGAGAATTCGGTACAGCTGAAGTCTGTGTGAATTTGAATTTGGCGAAGTTGAACAGCCCCGGGTAGCTTCTCATGGAATTTTGAATGAGCATTTTCCACCAGAAAAACTTTCATTTTACTCAACTTCATTTTCTCTCTCTAAATTTTGCCTCCTAAAATAAGGGGGGATTATATTTAGTGGGGGGGGGGGCACTATACTCGGGTAAATACAGTACAAGTGATTTCTACATTAGTGTTTCAAATGTTTGTAATTTTGTTTTTCTGAGAATAAAAAACTTGAAAATGACTCATTAAAATGAGTAGATGAAATAAGATTTAAAAAGCATTCAAATTTTCTATATTTGTTTTTAATACAGTTACTGTTGGTACTTTTTTACCAAACATTAAAAATACAAGAGTTTAAAAAAGTATTTCATTTTATTTTCAAAAAGCATTAATCTTATAAGAATATGTGAAAATTAAATTTACAAGCCTAAAACCAAACAAATGTGGTTTTTACAAAATTTAGAGGCTGAAAAGAATAAACTCAATGGGTTACACAACAAATTGTCAAGGAAAAAAACAACAACAACAAACAAACAAACAAACAACAACCACACCCACACAATTACAATTCGGTAAGCTGTTGTAGTCAGCAGGTAAGCACTCCACTAGGCTAATAGCACAGCAAAATTTTGAATAATGAAAAATACTTACACAAAAAGGTTAAATTGAGGACACGGTGCCACGGGATTTTTGCATAGTGCATGTTGATTTGTAAGGTACTCTGTAATTATTGAGTCTAAGGTTACACGGCAATCTGCAGTGCTAACAGTAACTGCAGAAGGTTTGAGAAGTTGCATATTCATAGGACTACTTGACTCCCAAGATGTTTGTTTTTGAAGGGATCGACTACCCGATCCAATCAAAGACATCCTGTCTTTCCTGAAAAGTAACAAACCATATAAGAACTGAATAATTACATCACAAGGTTGATAATAAATATATTTATTGAAATACCTTGAATTAGCAAGATTCAGCTTTATGGGCTGACTGGAAGCAGTAGAAGGAGGGGCTAAACTCGAATTAAGAACTGAACAATTAGAAACAGGTGTACTTATTAAGGGCTTGAGACTAGGGCCATTGGCAACTGAATTTTGTTGCCTATGATGGCTTGTTGGTGTCCCCGGAGTGTAGTTGGTCAAACGAGGCTACAAAGAAAAAATATATAGTTTTTTGGCATTAGCTAAGTTTGACTAAAATACAGTAGAACCTCGATTAACTGTGTTTGTGATTAACTGCGGCGCTCGCTCTTCCGTCGAAAATGAGAAATACAATTTCTGCTATAGAGTAAATTAGTTAATTGCCCTACATGTTGTCATACGTTGTACTGCTTTCTGACAATAAATGTACCATCACATATAAATCCAACTACTTCCTACTATTTCCACAGTTGAACGTAGGTTCCTCCAAACTTAAGAGACAGAGACCCTCAGGTACCAATAAAATTTTGACTTCCAGGACATAATAAATTTGAGAAATATTAGAAATGAAATAAGGAAAATCATTTCAAACCGCAAGAAACGAAGATCGATTATTTCATATTGAACCCCTGATAATGTGACATTCTACACACATATGTATGCATGTTCATATACATAATTTATTAAATAAAGTGTCTCAACAGTAGTTTTCATTTATCCGTGTTCAATTACCCCGGATAATGGAGGTTCTACTGTTTTCTTCATTTTACTTACTCGGGAAGCAACAGGTGAACTGGCCGTTACCCTGTAGAAAGGAAGAGGCATTCCGGAAGATGATGTACTGCTTTTCAGTGCAGGGCCAGGTAAATTTGCTTCTCGATGAAGCATCTGAGCTGTTTCTGTCAAACCACGGGCTACTAAATGTTGGTGAATTAGTTGATACAGCTGTTTATCATTAAACTGAATACGTGTTTGAGCAACAACACTGGCCTAAAATAAGAAACACATACAATTTCAATTTTTTTAGATTTTGGGTGTGGGTGGGAGTGACAATACATAATTGAACTAGTAGGAGACAAGGAAAAACATCTGAACTTTTTGTTTTTCCCCTTGATTTCATTTATTTTATTGTCCAAGATTAAATAAACTAACAAACTCTAATAATATTTCATACAAACCCTGTGCATATTAGCTAAGGACACTTCTAGTTCATTGCCAACAGGTTTTGTCTTTCCAGACACACGTTCCAAAAGCTCCAGAGCATACTTTTGAAATATTACATGCTCTTGACGTTTATCTTGCAGAATGGGATCCCTCATCAATGCTGAAATAAAATTCAGTATACATACAATAAACAACCTCTAAGAAAATTGTTTATTACATAAATGGAATTTATAAACAAGATGCCATAAATATATTACATAATACACCCTTATGGAAGGTAGGGTAATTGGAATCATTACATTGCATTATAGAAGGGTAGGAGGTCATAACAATATGCTTATCAGAGTATGTATTATGGGGCACTTTTAAACTTGAAGTTAGTCATCAAATATGTATAATACTGTAATGTCAAATAATACTGTATTGCACCTTGAGAGCTCAGAACAATTACAAAAACGCAATTAAATCTTTTCTCAAAGGGAGGGGGAGTTAGTTATTTTCCAGAAAAATAATTCAGTAAGTAAAATTTTTAATTAAAAATTTTGTGTGACTAAAATATTTGATTACTGCATTTTATCAAGACCTCACAGTGTCTAATAATATCATATTACAACATGTTAACTTAAGTACTGACATACAGATCATAGAAATCTCAAATTCCAAATGCCATCTTGAGAATTCTACTATTCTTAATGGTAGTTAATAGCAAAAATAATCAATTTTTCAAATAGATTCCAAGGGAGATACTAACTGCACTAATAATTCATCATATTACAAAGTGGTTGACAATGATTTGCATTAAAGCAAAATAAGGCAAATCTATTATTTAGAAAAGCTTCACAGGCATTGAAAATTGGAAATATTGCTATTGGAAACTGAAATCTTGAAGAGAATGGAGAATTGAACTATACCTCTCCTAGCCATTTAAGTAATAACAAATAACAGATCAAATTTTCAAGAATACAGGTAAAGGATTAAAGCACAAACAAAATGTTTTAAAACTATTAAGGAAAATTTGTCAATACTATCAAATTCCTAAGCTATACAATCCTAATAGTGAAACTCTACAGATTAAATAATCCTCAAATTTCTTAATTAAAACAATCACAAAAACATAGAAAGAAATATTTCTTTGTAACATGCAAATAGTAAAAATGATCCTGTAACATTACTCACATAAAATCTTAAAAGCCACTCCAACATAATTGAACATAGAGAACACTCACTTTGAAGTTGACCACTTGTGAAGAGAGGAAGTTTACTTATGATCTGCCGCACTGTTTCGCTTCTGGCCAGTCCAGCAAGAGCACGACATGCTAAAGCACGAATAGAATCAGCATCAGTGATTGGAGTTTTTATCATCATCAACTGCAGCAGAACCTATATCAAGCAAACAAACATGATAAATTGAAACAACTTATATTTTTTCTATTATAACAAAGTCATCAAGTAACTCTAAAGAAGACTATTTACCATGATTCCATTATTGGTTCTTATACTTTCCCATACTTTCTGAATGAGTTCTTCACTAGTTTTGAAACTAGTCTTTTTCTTAGCAGAACCAGTAATTGAAAACCTAGCAACAGTTCCACCAACCTGAAATTGAAAGAAACAACTCAACTTATACAAAAATAGTATAATCTCTGACCTCTGTGGTGGGGATATGTTTTCAGTGTGCTCCGTAAATAGTCACAAGTAGAAACATTATAGGTGTTGTGATACTTATTTTTGTGACATATATTTTATTTAAGTGCACACTATTCATTCTCTGCAAAGCATGTTTGGCAAGATTCATAATGCAATATGTAGTCTTTTCCCTCTGCATCAGAAAATGTGCTCTGCTGGGATGCCAGTTTACCCCACCCCCTATGCTCTTTACCTGTTTTCAGTAGTCTTGCATTTATCCAAGAGCTTAAAAACTCATTATCTCAGTTTCCTCATAATTTATGAAAATTGCATGTAAACACGAAATCACTTAAGAAGCACCACTCTTTCACTGTAGCCACAGCAAGATTATGGAACTATCTTCCTTCATGATAGAAATAGTGATTCGTTTACATTTTTCAATAAGCATTTGAGAAATTTCTTTTACTAGTTGTAAGAAAGAAAAGTGTGCACTAAAATACAATAAAAAAATTTAAATAAAATTCAGGAATCTGTCAACTGAAATCACTGATGATTTGTGTTGGGTAAGCCTCATTTTCTTTTAACATCAATTGTTTTAAAATTACATTTAAAATATATTATTTCGGTTTTTATTTTATTACTTCTAACCTAGTTTGTCTCATATTTTTTTAAGTTTTACTTGTTTTTCATGAAGAATCTTTTATACAAATGTGGATCAAAATAGCTTTGTTAGTTGTGGCAGTAATATGTAGCATACTTCTGTCTGTCATTGTACCAAAATATCTTTTGATTTGTAATTTCAATTATTTGATTTATGAAATTTTAATTGTAGAAAATTAATTGTATTGTTTCCTGTACATCATTATATGTATTGTGTATATATGTAAATAGTTAAATGGAAGAGCAGGCCAGATGGCCTGAGCCACACCGTAATAAGGCATTATTATTATTATTATTACTATAAACTGAACCAAAACAAACAGTTCAAATATTTAAATAATCATGAAACTAACTATGTTAATAATAACCATACAGATTTTAATTTTATTATATTATCCAATAGTTTATTTATTTCAGTTACATTAATTATAAACCATTGAATCAAAGCTGATTTTGTTGAAACTGGACAATAATCCTCCAATATCCTGGCAGAAAGTTAGGTCTTGAGGTCACTTTAATGGGGGAAAAAAATTGGACACTCCAGCAGACCGATGGGTCCCCCTGGAGGAGTCAAAAGGGGTGGGAAAACTTTTTGTAAATATCTCAAAAACTACTTAAGATATCAAAAATGTTAAAAGTAAAAATTGTAGCTGCCAAAATTTGCAACAAATTTTATCATAAGTAATTTTTTTGTCAGATGCACAGAAACCAAGATGCTATTTTTTCATATTTTCATAAAAATGAAGAATTGCAAAAAAAAAAAATTAATCACCAAATTTGTTGCAAATTTTGTCAGCAACAATTTTAACTTTTGTTTTTTTTAATATCTTGTGTAGTTTTTGATACATTTACAGAAAAACATTTTGCCGCCCCTTTTGACTCCCCAAGGGGGGCCCACGCATCCGCTGGAGTGTCTGATTTTCCCAAAACCTAAATTTCTGCCAAGTTTCATATCTGGAGGACTTTTGTCATCTTTTATTTAATGGTGTATTAGGCCTCATATTATTTATTAGCTTGCATGTTAAAAGTTTTAACACAAAAGATACTTGTAACGCCAACTTTTATCATTGTCTTTCTTTTTTTATGGAAGTTGCTATTGCATATTCATCTTTAATTAAGTTAAAAACAATAAACATTATAACAAAATAAAACCCATTTTCACACTTTCAGATACAGTGTTATCGATGTACAGAATTAACCCTAAAATATTCCCCACCCATTTTTTTCTTGCTGCTTTTGTTTCGTATGTGCAACTGAGGTTAGAAAAAACAAGGAGGAAACATAACTAACACTATGCCAATAGAAGTAAATTCTATGCGGACAAAACTTTTAAAATGTTATAAAAATTTGGAACACTATCGTGAAGGACTTCCGTCATGTGTTTCCCGATGATGGCAAAGCTCATCACAGAATCGAAGTGAAAACTAAACAGGTCCTCATCATCTAAGCTACAAGATTCTGTCGAGAAACTGAATCTCCTTCAACATGACGAAAGTTAGGTGATCGAAGAAAATGTGATGTGACCTTCAATCTGAGAGTTCTAAATATGTTAAGACTTACAGAAATAAAGCAGCAACTGAGAATTTGAAACACAAAATTCACATGAATCTGACGAGATCAAAAGAAGAAGATGAATTGTGCTATTTAGCTTATTAAATGGACACGGAACCCCTTCAGAAAAATTATGATTTTAGTCAATTCCATTTCTCTCTCAAGTTTCACCTCCTCAAATGAGGGAGACCATACTTGGAGTGAGACAATGATATTCAACATACCCTGTGGATAGGAGCACAAACACAGTTGATGATAACATTTAGAGCTGATCTTTGAGCTTCGGGATCAACAACTATTTCACCTTCTGCAGCTCCCAAAATAATGTTAGTGCCTACAGTCATAGTGTCATCAGGCAAATCAACTCTATCACAGAGAAGCAACTGAACTCTTGGCATTACACTACAGATGGCAAGAGCATCAAGAGCACATCTCACTGTTTCAGCACTACCAGCAGAAATCCTACAAGAGAAGGATTTATTAGTTCATTTAGAGGCAATACATCACACATCAATTCAACAATTCACTCTGGAAACATCATAACAATGCTAACACTAGATTAAAACTAATAATGTGATCATGACTATATCTTATATTCATGTGCCATTTGAAATTATTTTCAATAAATATCCATCAAAGATTGTTAAGTAAAAACAATTATTATACCAACCTGCCACCAGAAGAATTCCATTCATAAGCAAATGCTATGATTTGTAGAAGCAATGTTATACCCCCCAGTCTTATAAGTTGCTCAACAGCTTCCCAATGAGAACGAAAAGGCATATATTCAAATAAAGTTTGTATTTGCTCTCTCACATCTTCTGGACTCGATTTAAGCTGTCAACAACGAACAAAGTGTTGTTTTCATTTTAATCAATGCACAACAGATTTAGAAAAATTAATTAAAAAAATAAGGAATACCTTGGCTGGCAAGGACGAATTTTCCATTTGTCCACATGTATCCCGAAACTGACTTCGTCGCAGACTCTCTGCTTTTATACAGAGATGAGCATCTAAATACCTTTTAATTGCAACACATACATGCCGAACTATTTGTCTAGCAGCATTTTCTTCATCGTCATTTAAAATTGTTTCATCATCTACTGATAAAATAGGAAGCGTACTTATCTAGAAAAGTGAAAAAGAAAAATGAAAACTAGATGTATACATTTTTGGTATAACTGTAAAAGAAGAGTCATAATAAAAGAGTCAGTTGTGACAGATTCTTGAGTTCAACTCACCAAATTGTACAACTTTCTCAAACCATCTTCAGCATCAAAAGCCTGGAGAATAACTCTAAACTGGAATGACAATCCAAAGAACATTGTGGCATGACATCTCCCTGAATCATGAGAACACTCAAGAAGCCAAAGTGCATATCTGAAAAGAAATCTTTCTGATCAATATCACAATCATCCAACACATTTCTTTTTAAATTAATCAAAGAGCTAGACTTCAGACTACTACACTAAGTCAGGGTCTTACCGCACAAGCTCAGTTATAAAGTGGTTTGGCAACTGACAAACACGTTCCATAGCATCTTCACAATATGCCAGATAATATAAACAAATTGAAACACCTGTAGCAGCTACACTTGGTCGAGGAACATCCAACAAAGTCTAGAAATTCATGAGAATTAATCAAATTCCAGGGACATATTAAAAACTCACGGGAGTAACAATGAAAGAAACCTGATATAATCAACTACACATAACTGAAATATTTTAAGTTTAATACCTGTAATCCCTTCATATTTATGAACTCAATCGAAAATTTTTTGTGGCACAATAATGCGGCTAAATATTTTAGAGCTTCAAATGCTAATCTTGAATCCTTGGATTCTTTTAAGTTCGTATATCTTAATATAAGTTCCAATGCATTATGTTCAAAAGCATGACCTAGGAACTGCAAACAACAATTACATTAGTAAAAACAATATTATTTAATTATAACAATTATTTTAAAGAATTTTCAATCAGTGATTTCCAAATAACAATACAGTGAAATCTCTAAGTAAAAAACTTTTATCTTACATACATATTTCAAATCTCTCCTTAAATTCCCTTTAATACACATTCTATTATAATTCAATTATTTTATTATTATTTTATTTATTATAATTCAACGAACTTGTAACTCAAGTCTTTTACACATAGTTACACAGTTATACATTTATTTCTTTAATTTTTTAAATCATTTATATTTGATCAACTTTTCATAACATTGAGTGTATTGTTCCCAAAGCTTTCCGTCTACCTGGCATGTGGCCCACAGGAGGCACTGCACCATGTGGTTACCGCCTTCACTTTTCCTATTTTACTTGGAATATCAATAACCAGAGACATGATAACATTAATTTTTCACTGTACAACAAATGTAAAAAAATAAAATATAAAAAATATCCCCATCATATACTTTATACTGAGATTTCACTGAACTCTTATATGTTAAACTTATGATACTTCACTAAAGTGTAATTACCTGCCCAAACATATTACCTGACCCACCTCCTAGCTGTTGAGCTTCATTGAAAGTCAATTCTGCCAACAAGCAGGAAGTGGATAGATGAACTTTCTAACCAAGTTTTATTCTATAAAAATTTGGAAATGTTATTAAAAGGAATTCCATTTCTGAACATTTCATTCAAGGATTAGTCTTAATAACCTTGCCTCATCTAATAGTTGTTTATTATGCCAATCATCTAGTAGTTGTTTATTGTAGCACCTGGTGATTTTTGTTTTTAAGTTTACATGTCGAAAAAACATTTTGTCTAATACTGAAATCTATATCTTCATAATTTTTAGTGAAGTACCATGCTTTTCATTCTTATGATGAGTCTCCTGATTAATCATATAATTTAATGGTAAAACAAAATGAACATAATTTTAAAAAAAACAATTACTAAATATAAATTACCTCTTGATACTCCCCCATTGGAGTAAGATATCTCAAAATAAGCATTTGTCTTGTAGCTATAGTAGGAGGGTAAATCTGAACATTTCCTATAACATAATTTTCCATTTCAGCCCATGAAGAATTACTGCATTCACTCACAGTACTACCTAAAAGAAAAATAATGGCATTAAAATTGTGTTACTGATAATTAAACTAAAAGAATGAACAAATCAAAACTCTTTTAACTCCTAGGAATGCCATGATTCCTCTTCTAGGTTGAAACTATTTTTCTAAATTACCTGCTATGGAGTTAATTCCAGAACTAGGACTATGCTTAAGAATAGACACAGGAGGTGGGGACATCACTGCAGAATCTCTAACAGGTGTTGTACAATTTAAACTACAGTTATTTCCTTCCGTTGAAGATGCATCTAATAACTCTACAAAACCACAGAATTAGCATCAAGACATTGAATATTGAGAATTATTGTACTAAGTAATATGCATACCATCATCTAAATCTTTAAGTCTTTTCCCTCCACCTGATCTCACAGGGCTTGTTAAGACACCATTTACTTGAGGAGATTCAACATCCATAGAAGTTTCTGACAAAGGTGGAGATCCAACTGGCACAGGTGGCGGGGATGAAAGTGGAGATCTGTGCTTCAATCCACCATTTTCCTTGTGTCGACCTTCAACTGAAATATAGTGGAAATCGCTGTAAGTTATATTAAAAACCACAAGAAAGAGACATTCTGTTATCCTATTTGTCTGTTCTTAAGAAACATGCTTGTATTATATTTGCAGCTAGTCATTATGACTGGTAAAAAACAAAAATATATTTTCTTAGACACACAAATTTGACCAGTCAAATTAAAATTGGACAGATTGCTATGCATTTTTCAGATAGGAAACACAATATCAAGGATTATAAGAAGCTGTAGATGCCAGGTGTTCCTAGTCATTTTGAACTGCAGGTTTCAGAATAAGTATTCACTCTTCTAGAATAGATTGTTGAACATCAAACTTTTTTGGCAAACAATCTCATTTCAAAATTTATAGCACCACTCACCAGAGGATCTGCCTGAGGATCAGACAGCAGTAGTTTATAATGGAAGCAAGGGTTCTGAGACACACAACGTGAATGGAGAGAGTGGCAGACATCATGCAATTACTACTTTATTGTAGTGACTTAATTCTAAGTTCCTGAGGTAATTTAAAGAACAAATACTTTAGGTTGCAATTGATATAATACATCCATTTTCACCACGGGAAGGATATTAATATTATAATTGAAAGAAAGTAACAATGATATGACAACCATCCATATTTCATTTTAACGTTTTCAAACAGATCCTTTACAATACAAAATGAGGCTTGCTAGGAAGAACAAGACTCCCGTTAAAACTTTTTAATTATATCTTTGAGCTTCATAACAAATACAGTCATTGGATAACCATACAACACAGCAATGTAATAACAACAAACTTTTCAAAGAACAATGATAATTATATTTAAACAAATGTACTTGTACATGCCTTTCTTCTTAGAACGTGTAACAGAGGAAGAAGAACAAGGTGTGGTAACAGTTTTCTTTTGATCATTCTCACTGCCAAGGGATCCCAAGTGGGCAAATGGCCGTTGAACAATTCCAGCCTGTCTTTCTTCCATTGCTTTGGCTTGTAACTTGTGCAGTCGTTGCAACATTAAAGGTACCAACTTAGAATTTTGCTCCCTATAAAAAGGAACAAGTGTTGATTAGCATTCTCAAACATAATAGAACTAGTGCCAAAATTCAAGGTTTCAATTAATAGTTTAAAAAATGAAGTTTGATCTGCAAAAATGTATTTATTTAGTCCATAAATATCCTAAAATCAATTATATATAGAGAACTTACTAAATTAAAAATAAATAATGGAATACTTATGAAATCAGAATACTATGTATTCTTGCTCTTAAGATAATAAAGGTGCAAAAACCCACCAAAATCCCAAATTTTAGCAGAAATAAAATAAATTTACTTATTCACCTCTAATAATGACAATTTCAAATTTCACTAAAATTCGTATAATTTTACTAAAAAAAATATTTCTTTGGATGAATTGTGAATTATATTCCATGAACTTATAGAACTTATATGGTGTCAATTCTATGGCATGAATCTTATAACCATGCAACATAATATTGCAAATGACAAAAGAATTTGACCTTAACATTTGGTCAGGATAAGAAAATCATTAAGGAAGCCATTAATTGAAAAGAAAGCTATAAAGAAATGAAGTTAACTAATTTAGATAATAATCTTAGTTTATCCATTTAAAATTTCTTTGCACTCATAATTTAAAATGCTATATATTGGAAATTCCTTGGCACTGTACATGTAATAATTAGTTCATCAGTCTATTTAAAGAATATATGCTCCAATATGGAAGATAATATGAACAACAGAGAAATTCTGTTACCTAAAATTAGCAGCTATGTCTTGAACTTCCATAGCAGCTGCCAGCATGCCAGTAGCATAACTTTGAAGAGGTTCCACAGACTTCTCTGCCCATGAAAACAACCGCAGTACAGTACTTTCCATTTCAGGCTGCTACAACAAGAGAAAAGAACAATTTAGACAACTTTCTCTAAGATGTTAAAAAATCATCAACACATTGATCCAAGATACTGTAAAATGATAATGCTTCTACCATTCTTTAACATTATTTCTTAACAAAATATTACCTGGAATACTGCAGATGTCTCAAGGCCAGGCATCACATCCAATATAAGTCTACACACAGCAATTGTTAATTTTCTTGAATCCTTATTAGGATTACCATTGCGAGACCAGTAATTGTCTCTGAGATATTCATTCACAAGCTGTAAAAAAAATTTACAAAAATAAAACCATCTGAGGAGCAGGACAAATTTGGATACTAAAAATAATTTTACATACTTTAGTCATGAAGTTATCTTTCCTAAACAAAACTTTGAGAATATGGCCCAGAGCACAATCAGGGTCTGCCCGAGATGGGTGACGCTCATCAAATGGATCCGGATCCATTTTCATATAATTTTCCGTCTCTGCTTCAATGATTTCAGCAAGTCTAAAACAAGGATATAATAAATAGTTAATTTGAATTAACTGTAATTTTACTTGTACCCATAGCTTTAATAAAATTTACCTCGTCAAGGTAGGCACAGGGTCATAGTTAAACTGAGTATGTTCTTCCTCCCACTGACGAAGGATTACCATGACATCTGTCACCTCAGACAGAGACACTTCCATTGTGACACGTCCCAGAGAGTGGGACCTCTCAAACCTAAAAAAATAGTGCAAAATTATTAAGAAGATAACAGGTATGACAAAAGCTATAGATAATTATGATCCAAGTTAGATGCATATTTATTCACACGGTTATCCAGTTCTTGATCACATTTCAAATTTCACACACTACAATTCTTCTGAACAACTCCAAAACAAAAAACATCACTGGCTGATTCACATTTTTATTAGTAACATTTACAATCTTCGTTATGTTGAAAATTACTTGAGTAAATTTTCTTACATCAGTCTTCATTTACTTCATGTTTCTGGTTGATATCCCATGGGTTCATGGACAGGTTTCCAAGCTCATCTTTATTTTGTCCTCTTAACCATGTTATCCTTTTCAGATATGCACTTAATTTCAAAACCCTTTTGGGCAAAAATAAAAGGCATCAAGATCATAGCATTGAACCAGTGTATATGTACACAACATGAAAACTGAGCATGAAATAATCAAATTAACAGTTGACAGATTTCATGACACATGGCAAGAAAATAATACTAGTTGAATCATTATATCAAAATAAAACAGCAGTATATCTTCTTATCAGTCAGGATATCATTTTCTTTTCTAAACACAAGTAATATCATTCGGTTATGATGCATTACTATTAATTAGTTATCTCCCTACAATAACTTTTCTCCTCTTTAAATGATGACCTAACCTCAATGACTGTTAATTACACCACACAAAGAGAGGACAGATAAACAGAGCCCAAACTCTCTCTAATACAATTCTATTCATTAATTACATTGAATTCTTTCTCTATAAAATCACTTTGACACGTAAATAGTCATATTGCACTTCTACTGTACGTTTTCACGAACCTTCCATACAAATACCAATGAAGCACTTAACAACAAATTCTGGATTAAGCACCAATCAACTATTATCGGTTTTTTTACTTACAAGCGCTCAAATGATTTCCCAAATCAATGGAAGAAGTTTTCCCGAAAATTGTCTTCGTTTTCACGATAAATCCGAAGTACGTTAACTCATATTTGCAGATGATCTGCGATCAGGCTGCAATACTTTCCATGTGTCTTCACGTCGGCTCTAGTGGTGAAACTGAACACTACAAAAAACAAATTAGTATCGCATTACGCTATAACACCAAATGGCTGAGCTATAGACTCGCCGGCGATCACCGGTGAAACTCTGACGCTACTAAGAGATCGTTGATGCTTTTTGTGGAAAAACAGGCAAAAAATAATAGAAAAAAATTACTGAAGAGTTTATTATCTCCCTAGTTTGATTAATGGAACGCATTTCCACGAACTTTGAAGTACGTACGTAGGGATTTGAGTTTGGCGCCTTAGTCTCGTGATCAATAAGTTACAAAGAACAGCAGAAGATGGCAGGACACACTCCATGTCGCGTAACGTGAAGCAGGACCAGAGCAGGACCATCAAGCACATGGCAATAGTCCGCATGCGGGTCACCGCGTGTACTGTTACAAAATAGGATAAGGGTGAATTCACGACACAACCATCTTGTATCATATCTAACTATTTTTGCACAGTTTTAAATGGTCTACTAAACTGAGTCTCTATCAGATGACATCTTCCGCACCACACATCTGCTGATGACATAGAAGTATATTTGATAGGGGAAGTTATTAATTTCTTATTACGACTCTATTCATTTTAATTTAAAAATAATTCATTAAATGAAACTAAAAATCAAATCTCTGTCGTTAGATTGCTTGATTGGCATTGATGGAATGGTCCCTTGCATGCATCCGGAATGTAAATTAATTATCACTTCTAAATGACAAAACTTGAACATTTATACCACACACACATGGTTGCACGCAGTTTGTAGAAGTATTTTTACTATAAATTTAAACGTTGAATTTCAATGTTAATGAATTTATTCATAAACTCCATCCCCTCATCTCTATTTACCATTTTAAAGTGGCGCATCGGAAAGACATCAAATTATTTCACGAGTTGCCAGCTTTTTGAGCAGGTGGCGGTTCTCGGACTTTTTGAAGGGAGAGCTGCATCAATTGCCGGAATTTGGGATGTTGAAAAATTTTGACATTTTTAAGGCACTTTACTATACTGAGATTTTTTCCTACCAAATGCAAATAATAGGTCCGCGTGTAGTCATAGTGTATTTTTTTTACGATATGCAATACTATTTTATTTTTTTCACTCCTTTTGGGCCAGGGGGTTTGATTTCCCTACCAAAATCCGACACCATAAATAGGCCTATTGAGTAAGGGAGACGAGACGTCCAGCTCTTGGTGGGACAGTCCCGATTTTTAACAATTTGTTCCAACGCGTTTTAAAGAAGTCCCGATTTTTGGAAAGAATGCACGACAAGCTAGGGAACGGAGGGAGAACGGGAAGGGAATATACGGTTTTCGGCGGCCATGTGGCTATTATGCCAGGATATGAGTTTTATATTATTTTTGATAATTTTATAATGTTAAATTTTAATAATAACAAATAATTGTTGAGAACTGATTGTCGAGAACTGCTTATCAAAGTTCGCATTGTTGATCAGTTGTTGGAATTCGACAACCATTGTTCGGACTTAATGAACAATGGCATTTTTTGGCATTGGCAACGACGAAAACATTTTGTAACTGTCTCTCAGACGATACACATCGTACGGCATGCTAGTGCTAGTTAAACAAGTAATGTCGACAAATCAGCTATTCAGATAATTTATTTATTTAATAAATACATGAATTTTCTTTAATTTAGCAGACAGTACTCGTATTATTTATATTCTACAGTGGCGGCAAAAAGTCTAGCTCCGGCCTTGAAAGTGACACGACTTACGTTACGGCAAATTCAGAGGAAAAATAATACAAGTTAGTATTGTTATTATTTAAAAAGAAATATAGGATTAAAATTAAAATAATTTTTAAAATATAGGTACTTTATAACAATCAAATTAGTTTAATTTATAAACTAACAATAAAATATGTTCATGTAATTATGTACTTACTTACTGTGTTTTTAACAAATATGTTTATAATAATTAATATAATTTTAAATTTTTTTTTTAGATTTTTAACATAATGAGTAAGAAAGGATGCAAATACAACGATGATCTAAGAAGTGAATTATCTTTTATTAAGAAAAAAAGCTGGGCTCTAATGACCTCGATGTTGACGAGCCCTAAAGCCCCCCCCCTAAAAAAAAAGCAATTACTTGGTAAAACGTGGGAAATATAATGGTGAATTTTATATTTCGCACGGCGGGAAGAATGATATTTCAAAGCACTTGGAGACACAGAAACATAAAAGATATTTAAATACTGTAGCATCTTCTCCCAAAATACAGGAATTTTTTCGGAAAATAACTTATGGAGACAAAGAAAAGAAATTAGCATTAGCAGAAGGGCTTCTGTCTTTTCATGCTATTAATCACAATCATTCCTTCAGATTCATGGACTGTACATCAAGTTGTCAAAATGTTGTACAACAAAAAATTTTCCTGTGCTAGAACAAAATTGTGTATAAAGTGCTTTCCCATGTGCATTTTCAGAATTAAACAAAAATCTAGAAAAAATTAACTTTATATCCATATATTCTGAGGCANAAATTTTCCTGTGCTAGAACAAAATTGTGTATAAAGTGCTTTCCCATGTGCATTTTCAGAATTAAACAAAAATCTAGAAAAAATTAACGGCCAAATTTCGCCTCACGGTCCAAAGAGGGTTCGAAAAAATTATTAATGTCATAATACTACAAATATTATTACGGTTCCGAAAATATAAGTCGTATTCCTCGCTCTTCATATTTACGGTAGTTATAAATAAATAATGTTCCGCACTATTTTCTTCTCTCCGCCACCGTTTATGTTAGTATGTTAGGGGTATGTCGCGAGCCATGAACAATTATAATGAACAATGATGTTAGGTTTGTTAGANTTAGTTTTAAGAAAATATGTTGTACGTGTGGAGATGGAGGCGATGGTGGAGGTAGCAGCACTC
The DNA here is from genome assembly GCA_002313205.1 of Laupala kohalensis. Classification (NCBI taxonomy): domain Eukaryota; kingdom Metazoa; phylum Arthropoda; class Insecta; order Orthoptera; family Trigonidiidae; genus Laupala; species Laupala kohalensis. The sequence continues at coordinate 7,139 of NNCF01125800.1, read as the reverse complement.
GCGGAAGGATATACGAAGAATAAGGTTATTTTTCTACGGCGTTGGACCGTGAGGCGAAATTGGTCCAAATTAACTTTATATCCATATATTCTGAGGCATCTAATCATAAGGATATTAAGTGATTTCCAACCATCCATTATTAGATAATTTGATTCAGAAACTGGAATAAAAATTAGAATTTTAGATTTCATTTCTTTGCCCAGTGAAACTTTAAAATAATTTTCAGTTCCATTATTAATACTTTGGGGGGAAAAAACAATTTAAAACAAAATGATTGCATATTGTGCAGTCAACACGAACGCAAATTTTGGAGGAAAAGCGAGAAGAGGCTCAATATTTTTTTAATAAATTAAACAAAAACCTTAATCAAAACATTGGCATTGGTTGTGCAGCGCACATAATACATAACGCCATTGAAACAGCTGCTGACTTGTTGCCCGTAGATGTGGAAAATATTGTTATTAAAATACATTCTTATTTCTATATATACACTGTGCGCGTTGAAATACTTAAAGAATTTTGTGAAACTGTGGAAGTCGAATATCAGAAAATACTTGGATACAGTAAAATGCGCTGGTTAACTCTTTTGCCAGCTGTCGAAAGAATTTTGAAAATATATGATCCTCTGAAATCTTACTTTCTACCACAGGATAAATGACCTAGAATTTTAGAAGAGTTTTTTGAAAAAGAATCTTCAAAAATTTGGCTAGAATTTGTACACAAGCAGTTTTTCAAAATTCTATAAAACTTGTTGAAGGTGACAAAAATTCGGTAATCGAAGTAGCAAATGAAGTTAATAATTTAAAATTTCAGAGTCAAGAGCGGTTAGAAAATAATTTTCTTCCGTCAACTATTCGTAATAGTATAAGCCTGCTAGAAGAACAAGGTGCAATAAATTGTGCAGATATCATGAATCACGTTAAAAAGTTCTATAGTAACTGCATAGATTTTATAGAAGAGTGGACGGTACATTACAATAATATTGAATATTTTCATTGGGTTACATTAAAACAAGAACTTAATTGGAATGATGTGCAAAAATCATTCGATCATATTACTCAAAATTTCCCATATAATATTTCCGAAAATCTTTTTTAATGAGGTATCATTATTTAAAAAATATATTGGTAAGGAAAATGTTAAATCTTGGGCATCAGCAAAAGTCACAATAGAGAACAAATGGTTAGAAATATTTCATCATTTTGAAACAAACCATGGTCCATACAATAATGTACTAAAAATTGTGGAATATGCGCTATCGTTACCAGGAACTAATGCTGCGACTGTGGGCATCAGAAAAATCACAATTAAGTGTTGAGACTTTGAAAGCCATTTTATGTGTAAAATATAATTTAACAAATTCCTGTGAAAAATTTCGTGACATTTTAAACAACGACAACAATCTACTAAAAAGTTCATTCAAATGAGAAACATGTCAAAGAATAGAATAATACTAAACATAATTTTTTAATGTATTATATTTGTAAATTGTACTTATGTTGAAATTAAAAAAATATATATTTCAATACTATTTTTGCGTTCTATGAAAATTTTTGTTGCTGCATATAGACCAAATTTTTAATCAAGAACCACCTCATCCCCGGTCAATGGTGTCCCGCTTTACCGATGTTCAAATCTGGTCACCTTACTATTGAGGGCTATTGACCTATTAAGGGCGTCATTATAAATTTTCTCTATGCAAGAATTGCATGTTAACATGACACATCAAATTGTTACTGTAAGTTAATAATAATAAATTTTATAATAAATTTATTGTCAAAAAACAGTACAAACTGCGTATGACCACGTGGAGGACAATAAACTAATTTACTCTCCGGAAGCAAGCAAGGGACCATCCCATCAATTCCGATCAAGGGCCCTAAGGCAGAGGCGGATTCAAAAATTTCAGCAAAAGTTCCTAGATAAGATAAAAAGTTAGCTGCGAGTTATAATACATATATAATGTCAATATGTTTGTAATTTAACGCAAATATGTTTGTAAATTTACATGTACAAGTTATTATCGAACTATAGATTATTCTGAGTATAGTGTTTAAAAATCATAAGAGTTGAAAAAACACTAAATTCACGATTTATTGTTACAATAAACACGCCCCTAGACAAAGCCTAGAGAACCTGTATAAGAAATCCGCCTCTACCCGAAGGAAAAACGGAGAAAAACCCGGGCCCATAATACGTTCAGAATTCAAGAAAAATTTATTAAAATCCAAACAACAATAAAATGTAAAAAGGTAACACATAGTCATACGTATTTATGGATGTCACCGTTTTGACAAATCGTGAAAACTGTTCTACACTTCAGATGCCTTAAAACTTCATTGTTTACATATTACAACCCAGGGATATCTGTGGCCAGATGTAAAAGATTTGAACCAATTAACTACTTACAATTTGGATATGAAATCGTAGATAACTTATTTCTTCCCCTCCCCCAAAAACTCGTATAAAGCCTCATACACCATTTTCACTCACCATGCTACACCGTTCGCTGTTCTTCCAAGTGTTCCACTGTAACCAGTTCCAGTAGAAAACAGTAAATCCAGTGTATAAGGTTCTGCAAATGTGTGAGAAAAGTTGTAGATATTAATTTATTGTTAAATTAATTTCTTTGAACAATAAAATTTTATCTTATTAAGCACATTCATTTCTGTGTTTGATTTCAGATCCCGTCTTCAAGTTTACTCATTTTTTGTAGAGTTATATGATATATTTTACAAACCTTTTTTCAAAATTGATGATTCTTATCTCCACGAGAAGCCTTTCTCCCCACCAGAATGCATTTGTGTGTGAGGATAACATGAGAACAATTGTTAGGTAAATCTAAGGTATTATATCTTCGGGCGTGTTTTATGTGAATAAAGTTGATTTTACGACTGTTTCTTACAGGACAAAAGTTGAGTAGATTTAAAGGAGGAAACGTTGACACCAACAGGAATTCTGCAAGATTAAAACTTACCATTATAATAACGATTTACTGTAAAAATGCAGCGCATTTTCAACCCCCAACCCCTCACGCCTAAACTTGCAACATGAGACGCCTGCAAGATGCATTTTCCTTCTGTTTAAATCCCTGTAAATGCGAATCTGGAGAGAAACTGCGGTGCGGAATTTTTGCACTGTCAAGTCCTCTCGGATTCTACACTATGAACGTTATCTCACTGTAATTTATTAAAGTTATCTAACGTAACTAGATCGCGACTCTTGCCATAATGCCTAAAAAACGCAGTATATATTTTAGCTCAGTAAATGTCCCAAAAAATCGATCGAGGGAAAAAATTGTCGAAAAGCAAGAAGAAGGATCATTTTCACAAAAGTCTCTAAGAATCCCCCTGCAGCAAACCTCCCCAGCCAAAGTTGCAAAATGTGTACGTGTACGGAAAACTGTTACTAATGATCGGATTGAGTTCAAATATTTTTTGTTTTATTTATTATTATATATGCTATAACATTAATTATTTTAATTTTTGGGGTAGAAAGAATAGTTTACCAGTAATTATAGAAAATATATAGAAAAATCGATTTTTCACTTAAACATATTTGGATTTTGTGAATTAAGTTTCTTGTGTGAAATTGTATGGAAAATATCTTCGTATAAAAGTTATGGTTCATTGTTTTGTAAATATATTGATACCAACTTTCATGTCTTTACTAGCAGAACTACCCGGCGTTTTCGGGATTTGAAAAAAAAAAAACAACTTAATAATTACTGAACATTATAGTATTAAAACACCTCTCAACAGGTCTGGAATTTTTTAGCTCATTTTGCCTGGTGTTGCCCAGGGTTCTTATAAAATATTCTAAATTCATTTTAGTACCCCCATTTTTCTACTTTCGTGTTATTAAACTTTCATTCTCGTTAATTTCAAAAACTATATAACACGAGAAAATACTACAAAAATACTCAGGGTTTTTCAGTATGCTTGTATGTACGAAATTTCGAATTGTTTTAAAATCCAGGAAGGAGGAAAATACAATTTACATAGAAAGCTTAATAAATAAAACGCGTAGTTAGAACTTCTTTTGTTCCCACTTGAACGCTAGGGAAATAATTCTCGTTCCAATGAGTACACGAAAACCACAAAGATTTCCGAACCCATCGTGCCCCTACGCAACAATGAATAAAACTTACAAGTGAGACGCAACAATGGATTCTCATAAAAGACACCAACATGAAAACTGGAAGACGATTCTACCCTGTAGTAAAATATCGAAAAATCTAAACTACCAATTCACGTTATTTAAATTAGCAATGTTCAGGTGCAAAAATCAAGTTGATATCTCAATCAGTTCGGGAGATATACCGAAAATTAAGAAATAATAAATATGGGGGATGGGGTGGCTTTTTAAAATCTCAAGTAAACTGCGCTCTTTTTAGTGTTTTGAACGTAATTTACAAAAGTGCATCAAAGTGCAAAGTTTCATCATGCTCGGATTAAAACTGTATGGTGTATTCAATGATTTAAGCGATTTGACCCGTAGGACACTCGAAACTTTTTATTTGATCACTCCTTTAGAGGTGGTTTTCGAAAACTTACCCAAAAATTCTTTTCAAACTTTAGAGAAAATCTTGGAGTTGTTTCCGTATGATTTTCGTACTCCAAGGAGAACATTTTTTGAATAGTTTTGTTGTATTTTTCGTTAATTTGATTGTTGCACCCGCAATCGTGGAAACGACGTTAATTGGTCACCGATAATACACTCGCGACATCGGAAAATATGAATATTATATCGCATATGCCGAGCAAAAAACTTGAATGGATTCCATTGAAGAGACATGAACAATTTCGAACACAACATCTGCGTGTCGAAACATGGCAGTGAAAGAAATCGTTTTCGAATAAAGTGAGGTCACTAAAATCAAATATAAAGTAAAAGTGAAATTTAAGACGTATTTTAGGAAATAACGTTGGAAAATTTAAATTCAATAAACGTTAGTTTTTCATGTCTCCTTACAAAATTCTTATTTCATCAGTCATCATCGGAGTTCAATTTCATCATACATTGAAGTATTAAAACTATACGAGTATATTTGTCAAGTTTCAAGTCTGTACGACATAAGTTTTTAATACAAAATCAAAGAGTGAGTGAGTTACATATTGGCTTTTTTTACAAACTAGGCTACCCACGCTGAGATTTGTTGCGAAGCACGTATCGACACAGGTTTCAAGAAATGAATCAGAGCATATTTCAATGAAATATAACCACAGAATCTAACGTAGTATCGGTGATGAATTGTCATGAAATGTAGTGTGCAACACTGCGTGTATTTACGATATTTACCAACCACCTTGTTACGAGACAAAGTTGTTTGTAGAAAAAACAGGTTTTTTTAAAGACGGAAAATAAAAGGCTGAACTTTCGTTTAATATGTCAATAACTGGTCAGTTTTATTTCGCCACAAGCAATATTTTTAAGTTTGTTATTTTTTAAATATATCAGTGTGGCAAAATATACATTTAACTACGTCCTTTTTTGCACTCACTGCAACAAAAACTAATAACAATAGAAAAAAGAAAAATACATAATCTCACATTATAAAACCAAAAACGTTTTTGGTAATATGAGTACTCCTGTCGGTGCCTTCGTTTAGTTTCCATTGAACTTTATATTCACAAGACTATTATCTTGAAACAGACAGCAGTCTGACTGGGAATGCTTTAAAATTTCATGCAATTTCTCCTTAACTAGTACTTTAATATTATTGCCGGGTTAAGCTTGATTATTTTTTCAATTTTTTAAAAAAGTACCGTGTTAATTCACATGCAAGGAATCAACTGCAAAAAACATCAAGTCGCCATTACGCATAGAAAACGTATAGTTGGGAATTTAAGTCCTAGGAGGTAAGTTTTTGATTGATTCCAATGAATTATTTTTTTTTAACGAAATCCAACATTAGTCCATTTCTCAATAGCTGGAAATATTACTCAAATGCAAAAATTTCGACTTTTTAAAACAATTTCTTGACACAACATTCTTCCATAGTGCATAACTGAAGCAGAACAAGAAAGAAGAAAACAGCTAACTTTAAACTAGGGGATTTGGGTAAAGTTATTTCAGCCAGGCCAAAATTGCGACCTAGCTGTGATAGGAAAAGTAGTACTAACGTGGTTAGGACGCAATTAATGCGGGCAGTGAGACTGCGATCAGTTGGTGAGACGAGGGATTGGTTCTCCAGAAGTTTTTTTTTT
>NNCF01125799.1:670592-712096 GCA_002313205.1 Laupala kohalensis | reverse complement strand
AATGAAACATATCCTTGTTACATTATAGAAAAAAAAGTGTACTTTTTCATTTTTATGAGATAACAATCATCCATCACTTAGTCATTCATATTTTCAGAAAGTTAGTAATTTTGGAAAATTTATGAAGTTTCAAAGAAATTTTCGTAATTTTCTTTCGGCCCGAATAAATGTGTTCTCGTTTAGATAAATATCTAATATACATATCACTCTCCATCGTACGCAGTACATAATTGCAAAAAATATTTGTGTCTGACGGAACTACGTTTTGGGGTCTCAAAATCCCGAATATGTTTTTCTCTTGCCGTTTGTCCATCCGTCAAAGCGTTAGTGTAAAACATTTCACTCATTTTTGCTTCATTTTGCATTGATGATCCAGAACTATGAGTGACGAGGAGATTTTTAGTTACGAGGTAGACACCTATATGAGGTTGAGTTATGAGGTATGATTATATCGTTCCACATTACTTTACTCATTGTGTTTATAGTGTGTCTTCACGTCAGAGTGTATTTTTTTCGGTTGTCTTCGTGTCAGAGTAGATACTTTTAAAGGTTTTAATTAAAATAATAATAATTTATTAGTCTGCTAGTGAGCAATGCTCGGTGACAGAAAAGAATACATACATAATAAAATAATACGAAGTTAAAAAACAAATATCAATATCTATAAAAATATCTATAAAATACACACACAAATGGAATAAAATGCTTAGAAAAATTATTACACACGGTTACAACGAGAAAGAAATTAGATTTAAGAAATGAATTATCTACAATGAGACTCATATGTGCGTATATTCACATACANGTTACAACGAGAAAGAAATTAGATTTAAGAAATGAATTATCTACAATGAGACTCATATGTGCGTATATTCACATACATACACAAACACATTTTCGCTTACAAAAACATACAGACGTGAGAAACACTCTCATATATGAGTGTACAAAATATTCATTTCTGGTTTTGCGCGTGCGTTACATAAGGCCGCAGTGAGAGCCACTGAAAGTGCGAGGCCATCGCGAACCGCTGCGTGGATGGATTCCTACACAACTTGTTTGGAAAAGGCTCGCTCTTCTTGTACGGTGCAGGTAGAATTAAATCAATAAAATATCTGAAATCGGCATAAAAATAAAGAGTAACATGTACTTATAGTGATTTCGACTTCAAAAACATACCTCAGCGGTCCTTTAAATGAAATAATTGCAATTATAATTGATGTTGAAATACATTGCGTCTTATGAAGGAAAAAAAACACTCATTTTCAAAAAGACCAATTTTTTAACCACGAAAATGATAGAAAATTCGTTTGATTTTTGGTAAATTTTCCGTACTACTTTTTACATCACTAGTATCTATAGGTCACTAGAGGACATCTGAGAAAGATATTTCACTATTTCCTTTGACGCATAAATCATTGAAAGCGTTGCGCTCCATGTATGAACATGATCTAATGCATTTCAAACGAGTCAAGCGAGTCCCCGTATTTTGTTTATACCGTATGATTAACTGATAGATACAAATTAAATCATGTTTTTTCTTCGTTATTATTCTTATTGACACACCACAATAAGAATAATAAAGAAAACAATTATACAATTCCGTGATTTGACGAACTTGGAGTGCTGGTGTCACCTTAAAATGTAGCATTATGCAACATTGATAATACACAAACACAATATTGACCAACATCAGTGGCGGCGATTAGAAATAAAAGATAAAAATTTCATTTTAACCGTCTACAATTGGGAATTAAAAAAGAAAATTATACCATCCTTGATGTGGTAAACACCAATTGTCTTTCCTTTGATTTATTTCATTATTTAAATAAAACTTAGTGGAAATGTACGAAAATGATATGTTAATGAAAATTATGAATTTTCTTTTTGCCTCCCCAATCGCCGCTCTCGGCAACTTCACTGCACCCCGCGTTATCGCAAAGAAAGTAGTAGAAGTTATAATAATAATAATCATAAATTAATTAATCTGCAAGTGAGCAATGCTCGGTGGCAGCTGGAGAACATAACAGACATAATAAGAATATACATAATATAATAATGTGAAATTAAAAAAAAATCTTCGCCCAAATATCTATAAAATACACACACACGGAATAAAATGCTTAAAAAATTAGTATACAAGAAGCGAGAAGGATAATACACCTAGGAAATTAAAAAAATTAAGTTAGGTTCATGTGTGTGTATATTCACATACGTACAGAAACACATTTTAACTTACAAACAGATACAGACACACACTCATACGTACAAGCACGCTTCAATACACACACACATGTACCATTACCCCTCCTATAACCGTAATGCAAAAATAATTGCTATAATATAATTAAAAGAACTTAATAACTATAAAAATAACGCCAAAATAATGTTGCTGTGAACAGTCAAGCACACTTCACAACACTACACTACACTGCAATTCTATTCGCTCTGAGCATTTTTTATACCCTTTGTCTCCATTCACCTCACTACACTAAGTGTGGGCAAACTGATAGTATTTCCTTCAATCGCGTGTTAACCATATCTTTTCCCCACATATTAATCTAACTCTGGGATAAGGTTTCTTACGTTTCGGTCAAAAATAAATGAAAACTTAATTTTTACATGACAACGTTTCGACACCTAATCGTATCTTCATTAGGGCTTACAAGTGCCAGTTGCCGATCAGGTCTGCGGGCCGAAATAGTGGAAGTCGTTGTGACGTCATATTAGATGAGGCACGAAAGAGGAGGATGAGTGAACAAGATCAGAAACTCATCTTACCTGACTCATATAAACAAAATCTTATTTTTTATAGATGTTTAATAAGTACGATGTTGAAAAATAAAAGGGTTAAATACTTCGGGGTCACTCCGCGGAAGCATTCAACTTTAAATATATAATATATTGAAGACGCATCCATCGTTCAACAAAGAAATTATCAGATATCAAAGAAATGTATAAAGAAAAACTCGCATGTGGATACCGCACGTAGCGAACACTGAAGAATATGTGTCTTTACAACGAATCGACAATATGAATAATTTCGTATCACCTTGAACCTGGAGGAATGTGAAATCATACATTTCCACCCGGCATTTTCGTAACCGCAAAAAAGAATAACCAAAAAAAAACTTACTGTCCTCTGTAGAAAAGCGTATGGGTACGACGGTTGGTACAACTGCCGCATCATGTCAGTCAATTTTTTTTTTTTTTGACTTGTGGTATTCGCAAGAATGTTAGTGTGTATGAAAATGTGTTTAATAGTGTATGAAAAGAAGAAATCTCACAAGACAAATCGAATTTTCATTTATTTTCGACCAAACGCCGAAAACCTTATACCACAACGAATCTTGAGGTCAAGATCAAAGAGGATATTAATCTTACGATTTTTAAAAAATAAACATTGATTTTTTTTAAACATCTTTTTATGATTGCATTCACATAAACAAAAAGTAAAAAATAATAAACAAAATTTGTTATTATGGGGATCTTATTTATGTAAATGCTTTAAGCAATGGGACTGAAGAACATAAAATGAGATTAAACTCGGGAAAATGCGATGCAATGAGCTCTACAAAGTGTCTTCATAGGGAATCATTGTCATGTAATATCGAATTCGACATCATTCCAGAAAAATCATCATGTAAATACTTAGGTATCATTTCGACACAAGATTTGGGATGATCAGACCACGTCAGTTGTATTGCACGGAAGACCTGGAAAACACTTCATTTTGCGCAGCGTTCAGTTAAAAAATGTAAAGTCGAAACAGGAAAACTCGCTTACATTTCTCTCGTCAGATCTGTAGTAGAATACGCGACCGCATGTTGGGATCCTTATCCGAGGGCACAAATACAAATTCTCGAAAAAAGCACTAAAATTTATTAATAATAGATGTAATTTAAATGATTGCGTAGTTTAGGAATCTTTAGAAAATCGAAGAAAAGAAACTTGGCTCGTCAACGTATTCAAAGCTTACAGAAATGAACCCGCATCGAAATATATGACGGAAAATTTGGAACATCATTCTCGGATAGGTAGAAAATATAAAATTTAGAACTAGGAACAAAAAATCGACTTTTGAAAATTTTCATTTCTCAGTAGAACGATTCGAGAGTGAAATGTAATGGCTGCCTCGGTTGTGGAAATGATTTTGAGCTCTGCATCTGTTCACGGGGTTAAAAGGTTAAGTTCTGGAAAAGAAGAGGTGCCTTAGTGAAGTGAAGTGAAGTGAAGTGATTCGAGGGAAATGCAAAGTGAGTTTGAAAGGGAATTGTCAAGTGAAGTGCAGTGAAGGGGTAAAACAAATGTTCGGGTCATCCACAGTAAAACGCGCTATGAGAAATTGTTTATTGTTTAGTTGTATCACCGTCACATGTTTTTATATTTAATATTTCAATATTAGTTTAATCGTCTCAGAGCAGACGCGTTCTCCCCCTACTTTATGTTTCGTCAACCACTTGCCGTGTGTTTTTTCGGTTTTGAATAGAGACCCCCTGCTTATCGAATATTGGATTTTTGCAAATTCATCAACTTCAAATGTGTGTTTTGACAGATGGTATAAGTGCTACTCACTTTAAATTTCTAACTGTAGTGTGAAAAACATACAAATACACATGTTACGTTTTTATAAATTTATTAATTGGATTCAAATTAAAACCAACTAAATTAAAATTTAGTATTTATTCCATAAAATAACTAAGCAAACAATAAACGCTTTTAGTCGGAGGGATGAACCTGATGCATTGATAACAAATTTTCAACATTTGGCATCAATTTAGTTAGGTTTAATGTCAAATCTCCTCGGTCAGTAAAGTGCAGTCTGTCAGAAGGATTATTCCATTCATGGAAAGCCAAAATTAAGGTGACGACCTGCTTAAATGAGATCCACTTTCGTGGACCCGCATTGACATCTCATGGACTTTTTGTTTTCCACTGACATGGACCCCTTGCAGGTCGATATAGACCACTTTGGGTATCACTGATGTAGATTTATCATTAATTTAACAATTTTTCATTTCAGTTCTCTTGAATAAGCATTTTTGTAAATTTTATCGTATTTCTTTAAATTAAGCCACCGGGTAAGATCTGCCAATTTGGAGCTATAATAAATATTAACATTGTAAGAAGAAAAACTATTTATTGCAGGATTTTTTTTTTTTTTGTGCAAATATCCGTTGCACGCATGCACGAGGTCTCACCAATCCGAGAGTCGCCACTGGTCGTCCTTTGTGGTTGAAATATGTTGTACGTAAAATTATTTACGGAATTTCAGAAACCACGCGTCGTGGGAAATTTGTTGCAAAATTGTATTTAATGACGAGCAGGAAAATATGTTATTACGGAGATAACATCTGCATTGTGTGCATGATGATGTTAAATGCTTCTGGACACGGGGTATATAAACGTCCTTCTTGTTTATTTTCTCAGCAGAAATTATATTTTTTATACCAAATTCGTACAGGCCGAGCGACAAATTCGAAATCATTTAGCGACGTTTCAAATGGTTTTTTTTCTGTAAATATATATCATTGTAATGTAAGATTAATGTTCTAGAACATTTCTAACGAACTTCTGCATTAAACAAGTGGTTCAGGTACTACAGACATGTTTGGCAAACAATTTGACTGAAATTTATTTTTCAATGAGCACACAATCTTGCAGGAAATTGTATAACCTTTTATTTTTTATAGAATACATTTTTTTTCTTCCAACCCGCCGCTTTCAAGATATTAGCGAAAGAAAGAGACTTTTCCGCCCCGTTTTAACCCCTTTCCGTCACAGCGACCACCAAGAACTCGTAGTAGGTTTCCTTCCCGATTACCCCGAAAACATTCCCGAAGAAGAAACGTACACCATCTTCCGTGTCCTCTATGTCTGGTTTATGAAGCGACGTTTCTAATGTTTCTTTCCCTGCACTCGTGAGGATGCGTATATTTTAACAACATATCAGAAAAAAATAATTATCCGTAATAAAATTTGTATTGGCATCGATTACACTAGTGTCGAAATTTTTCAGCTCAATCGCAATTCTTCCTAGCTTCAATTTCTATTTTAACTGCGCTATTTCTGTTTCCGTCTGGGAAACCTCGACGGTGTGTAAGAGTTCTCATTCCTAGCTCATTATTCTGCAAAAAATATAAATATTATCGATAGTAATATGCGGGATTGATTTTGTCAGTTTTATATCATATAAATTCTGTAGTTTCGCAATATAGAATTAAAAAATATAATATTTCCATTCGTATCTGTTATTCAATTGTTAATGATTTCTTCAGCAGTATTGTTGACAGATGTTCGCGCCGGTATTGGTTTTTGCAGTACAATATTATAGAATGAAAGACATTCCAGTCTCTTTAAGTAATGACTTTTTGTTAATTGATTGAGTACAAACAAGTACATTTTTTTACAGAAATTCTTTAAGCATATCTTTATATAAATCACCATGACGAAATCAAAGATGATAAGAATATGAAAAAAAAATTTGAAGCCACAATTAGTGATTTTATTTGTTTATAATAAACTATTCCATTTAACTGTAATATACTCGTAGTTTTGTTGTGGCGTTCACAGGAAAACATTAAATTCGTAATAATTAACTTAATTATTTGGTGAGATTCGAATCGTGAGACCCGCTCTTTCACCTGACCAACATTAACAATACAATAAACGTTTTACATCGACAATCGTTTATTGTATGCAAAAAAACTCACAAATATAATTTAATCCGGTTTTTTTTCACAATATGAAACGTTGCAATACCTCTACACATTTCTTTTAAGTTACTTCATTTTTAAACAATTTGAAGAGTTAGCTTAGTACACTCATTAATTCATAATTAAAAATATTAACTAACTATACAATACAAATCAGAGTGAATAGAGTTTGTTTTTCGATGGGGAATCAGAATTTTGGGGAACATACAATCTTATAAAGCTAGAAGTTAAAACAAAGTAGAACTAATTGTTTGCTATTGCTATAATTAATAAACCGTTATACTATACCGGCAAACCCCCTAACCCCCACCCGAAACATTTATGCGGCAAAATTGGTCTCCCCCTCAAATGTGTCGATTACTCACAAACCAGAATTCTGCAGGAAAATCCAGAAACCACGAAACGCCGAGCGGAAAAGGTGTTCAGCTTTGTTCAAGCGCTATGTTGGGTCTATCTTGAATTTAACGTATCACGGGAATAATTCCCAAGTTTACCAAAAATAATGGTTAAATAGATTATAACAGTAGAGCAGGAAATGTCATCGTATCTCAGAGTAGCAGGTCCCAGCACTTGACATTCGACTGCCTCCTTTCTAGTTTCCATTTACAATTGATCTTCATTAAACAAAATTTTTCGACAGTAATTTAACATCGTTAATTAATTAAAGACATATTACAGAAATTTGCCATGAAACCTTCTTTTATTAGCTCTTATTTTATTTTTCATTTTATTTTATTCAATTGATCGTTTCATCCCATTAAGCTCGTTGGGTTTCACCCCCAGACGCTCTTCGGATCTTCGTCCCATTTAGAATTCAAGCGCGGGTATCTCATTCACATCGACAACTGTGCGCGATTATTTGCCATAACATTGTGGTTGCGCACACCTTTGAATCAATGTTTTGAGGATGTGCTAATTTTTGTTATAGTTTGAGTGCATTAAATGTCCTAAAATGACTAACAAAATAACGTGCTTGCCGTTGTAGTATAAATCGTAACTTCAACGCTTGCATAACCTCATTTATGGACACTCACAGCTGACTCCAGTTGACTTGAACATTTTACGTGAACAGTGCTGCCATCTATAATATCTGAAGTCTTAAACGTTTATGTACGATAATTATAAATATTACAATGTTATATATGATTGCAGAGTAATTGCACACATCCGTGGCTAATTTTTAATACATTATGAGTACATTAAACACCTTAGAAGTTTATAACAGAATAACGTGCTTGTCGTTTTATTATAATAATGATTATGATGATTTAAAAAACTACCGTAAACGCACTTGGGACTAATCTAACGAACAGTGCCCAAGAGATCTCTACATGACGTATTAGAGATGTCAATGAGCTCTAAAACTAATCTGTACAGCACATGAATAAGGATTATTACCGTAATAATTTACATTTTTCGATTTGCCCTTAGATTGAATAATGATGACAAAACAATATTTCTTTTAATATATTCAATTGAATGATTTCAGATGACGAACTTTCTCCTGTTGTCTTTGGCGCTGTTGCTTCTGGGGGCAACGATCGAGTCTTCAAAAATACTCGTGGTGTTTCCATTTCCCGGAAAGAGTCATTTTGGCGCATATGCTCCTTACTTTGAACAATTAGCGAAAAGGGGCCATGAGTTGACTGTTGTTAGTTCATTTCCTCGGAAAACGCCTTTGGCCAACTACACTGACATAGTTCTGCCAAACAATTTTGAAATGGGTAAGCAATTCACTATTTCACTCTTTGCGTACGTGGACGTATTAGAAAAATATTTTAACGGCGTCTAATACATTTTTTCCTCCTCAGACAAAAAAGATTTCAACATTTTCGAATTGCGAGAACAAAATATTGTTTTCATGATGCTGTTCATGTCAATCATGTGCGTGGAGTTATGTGAAAACGCTTTACAGGCTGATAACATGCAAAAGCTGATTCAAAGTAATGACAAAGAATTCGATTTGATTATAATCGAACCATTTTTCACTGAATGTACATATGGACTTCTTCACAAATTTGATGCTCCAGTGATCCAAGTGATACCAAATACACTAATTTCCTGGAATGTAGATGTAATGGGCAATCCTAGCACCGTTTCATATATTCCTGAGCTACTTATGGAAACTCTGACCTTGGATTTTACAGGAAGAATGATGAACGTTTTACGATCACAATACCAGAAGTTCTTTTCGATGCTGTATATCAGACCAAAGATGGAAGCTTTGATGAAAAAGTATTTTAACGATCCAACATTACCAAGTCTTTCAGAAATCGAGAAGAAAACTGCGTTCCTTTTCCTTCATAGTCACCCTGCTCTCAACTTCCCTCGCCCCCTTACTCCCAATACAATTGAAGTCGGGGGTCTACATTTGAAGGAAGCCAAGAACAAACTTCCTGAAGTAAGGATCACTTCGATGAACACAAAAACCTTACGGTACGAATACACGGTCAGTGTTCTGAGAAGTTTGCTGTCAGCTTACTGGTCCGTGACAGCTGCTATGTGTCAGTGTTTGCACTGACGAAGGCTAAAGCAGTGCTAGTGAAACGTCACATCTGTCAGTGAACGCTGCCCTCTGGTGACATGCTCAGCTTTCGGCAGTGAACTCTGTCCGTTATAGACGCTTTACGCCAAATGAGGTTATGTTTACGCCAAGTGAGGTTAAGTATGTTCGTGATCTCTCCCCCAATCAATATGCCTATATAGTAAACTATTTGAATTCTCACGTGAATTCTGTAATATGTCCTCATTGGAGGAAGGAATATGTCTTCAATTCCTTGTAATATGTCTTCAATTTTATTTTTTCTCATATCGTCATCGGTATCCACTGAGAATGTAATCCATTAATGTTGGAGGTTTGATAGTATTGGTGTGTATCTCCTGTTCTTTATTTTCACCGATAAAATTGAAAAAATTGGTTAGAGAACCTAATTTCCCATTTGAAGAAAAGTTTTTAGAGCACACCCTTAGGGATGAATTTTCGTAAAATTGTTTCTTACCGGACATTTCTGATAATTTTTCGTGTCACACTATTCCCAACCCTCACCTCTACGGGTGTCGTGCACCTCATGTGGTCTCAAGGGAACACAATGTCATTGGAAATACGATTTTTCGTAACAAAATACACAACCGTGGATTCAACCCTAATATCATTTCCTACGTTATTTTTACGTCTCGCCCTTTCCGTCCCTTTTACTATCAACTCAGCCACGCCGAAAATTATGAAGTTGTTACTGGTATGTCGCGTACGAAAATTTTACACAGAGAGATAGATATAGATAAACATGAACATTCTTTATACTTCATATTGTTGACTCTAAATTTTATAATATAAACTGGTTATTGAGACTAGGTCGAAGAAGAAGAAGAAAAGAAAACCACATTATTTCATACTGTCAACATTTCGAAAGTTTATATTTTCTTCAATTCATAATGCGACAACTCACTCATCAATCACATACCATAACACACACAACAACCCATCTGCACACATACTGTCTCGAACTCAAAACAACTGAGTCACTTGAACGTCAGTGTTAGTTCTCGCTGACAGATGGTAGTGTTTACGCGGTAAGTGAAAATTCGATGGCAGAATGCGTCAGTTATCTGACAACGAGATGGCAGTGCTCAATGACGCCTTTGTACTCTCCACTGCCAACACTGACAGAGAATAACTGACAAGAACCCCGCCTGTGTATTCGAACCTTTAGAGAGAAGAAACTTGTGGGATTGCCTAATTAAAATATCCTCTTTCAACAGGATCTGAAGAAATTTATGGATGACGCTCCTCATGGTGTGATTTATTTTAGTCTTGGCTCTAATGTCCAGAGTGTTGAAATGCCTGTTGAACTAAGAAACGGATTGTTGAAGGCATTTTCGAAACTGAAGCAAAAGGTGTTGTGGAAATGGGAGGCAGACTCACTTCCTGGTCAACCCAGCAATGTCCGTCTCGGAAAATGGCTTCCTCAACATGAAATATTAGGTGAAAAATTTTGTTGTTCTTTCTTTGAAAGAAATGAAAAAAAAATCTCAGTTTATTTAAATCAAAATGTGTTAAGAAACTTAACATTTGTAGGAGAAATTCTTGACTACGTGTTGGAATGATATGATACTTCCAGCTTAGGTCACAAATGCATCATTCATCACATTGTCAACGTTTGGCCTTTTATTCAGTCATCATCAGGGCTTCCTGGAACCATAATTGAACCTCCTCATTAAGAAACGTATCACTTGAACCACTTATCCTAAAACGTTATGCTGTAGTATACATACCAGCGCTCACAAGGAGCATCCATTTCACATGTAGTTTGTGTTTTGTAGCACTACCAATGTGATCAGATAAACAGTGCTGGAATATACACTACAACGAAATGTTTTGGGTAAGTTTTATGATGAGAAATTTCAATTATGATGGCAGAGAGCCTTTGTGACTTGAACTAAAGACATCGTATCCTTTACTTTTCTAGTTTAAAAAGCATCAATTTATTTCATTTTATTAAATTTAATGTTGCCCAACTACCTGAGAATCCTAACAGCGACTTTCGTCATTTCAGCTCATCCCAACTTAAAACTCTTCATTTCGCACGGAGGGCTAATGAGTCTTCAAGAAGCTACCTTCTACGCTGTCCCGCTGGTCGTCATTCCTGTCATGGCGGACCAGAAGTTCAATGCTATACGCACCCAAAGCGCTGGCTACGCTGTCATGGTGGATGTTCATAATATCACCGAGGAATCAATTACGTGGGCCGTCCAAGAAATATTGAATGAACCCAGGTAAACAGATTTTAAATTGTACGGTTTTGTACATTATCTCTATAGCCCCATTCTGGCCTGGGTTTTTCTCCGAGTTTCCTTCGGATAGTGTGGGATTTTCAATAGGTGGGAATGTCATCAAAACTTTTGTTATAATTAATCTTGAATTTTAGTGCACATAATATCTACAATTCATTTTGCAATATTAAATGAATAACAGTATACGTAAGATGTTTTATAAATATTTAATTCGCCAGACACTCTTGGGCCTTTGATGGGATACGTCTCTCGCTCGCTTCCGGAAAGTAACATTGTTTATTGTCCTCCACGTGGTCATACGCAGTTTGCAGCTGCTATTTTGACGCTAACGTTTATTTACTTAAATATAACTTTGTGTCTAGGGTTTTGATCAAATTAGGTGATAAGTGATTAATATTGCTGTGCTGAATTCAAAAACGATTTTTACTTTATTATGTCAATACAGGTTATTTTACAACTTAAAAACAAAATTTATGGTATAGACCAATTTCTGCTTCTTTATGACACTATTTGCAAGGTAATTTCCTATGTATATTGATAAAATCTAATGAAATTTGAAAAAGTCGAATAACAAATAAAAATTATTTACTAACATTTAAATGCAAAAATTTTTAATGGAGTGAATTACTCATAAGTAAAAATTTTAAGACGATATTTGGTCTCATGGCTTTCTTGTTCCATAAAACACTTGAATAATCCCATTCTTAACACCAAAAGTAATCAGCCGTCATATTTAAATTGCAGTGCCCTCGAAAACGTCTTTCCATAGTTTTTTATCTTGGTGAAATCTCCCACCTCATTCGTTATCTTACGCTTTTGACAAAATAAAACAAAAGGAATCTGGACTGCATGTCGACATACATTTTCTCCAAGATGTTAGGTTAGGTTACAGTGAACAATAAACCAACAGTATTTCTTCCCAAAACAAATGATAAAACACTACAAACAAACTTCCTTTACATGTGTTATCTATATTCATACATGAACTCAAACACGCCGTTTAAAATTGTTGTAGTAGCGACGTCCACTGGTACATTTTTCTAGAATATTCCTTTTGATTAAGCATGTTCGAAGTAGTGTCCATAAAATGAACTTGCTTGTAGCGTTAAAGAAATTTTTTTACGATTATAAAAAAATATTTACGTACTAGAGAAATACAAACAACATTTTTGAAATCAGTATGCACGAAATTTTATAGAACACTTAAATCCTTGCTAACCCCGAACTCATGTTGGCTTAGTTGTTATGAGAGTTACAACGAAAATAAAGAAAACAATTATACATCTGAGTGATTTGACTAACTTATCCCACATTAACTTGTAACTTGCGCACATTGTCCTCCATTGCTCATAATATTACAGATCGTTAGGTGCAGGTGAAGCACGACCCACAGTACAATTATTGTTTTCTTTAACTCGCTAACAACTCAAAGTTTATGCATCGGTACAAGAACTCTTGTGATGATCGGTTCCAGAAGATAATCTAATAATGTCTTGTGAGAACACAGCTCAGATTCACAGATTATGGAATGATGTGATAAGGTATTGTCAGATTTTCGTGGAGAATGTATAAATGATATCGGTATTTTATAGTAGAGAATAATAATAATATTATAATAATTTTATAATAGAGAATATGTGATATAAAGTCTATTTGGCGAAAAAACGTGCTATACTTTCAAAACTTTTCAACGTATGATTTTTATTTACAAAAAGAAGAGTTTGTCATACACAAATCTACAGTTCTTTTTCCGAGAATGATATTTTTTTTTGTGGGGCTTTAGGGTTCGTCAACATCGAGGTCATTTGAGCCCTTAAAACTTGTACAGGTAGGGAAAATGCAGTTACGCACTAAGGAGAGCCAACATGACTCTCCCCGCGTGTGGGACTCGCCGAATGACTCAACCATACCCTCTAAAAACCCTCCTGAATTACAATACATCAAAACATATCTCAAAAACTTTACAAAAAAATGAGGAAAATGAAAGATTCCCTAGCCCTAATAGCGTCGGGATCGAATAGAACAAGAGGTGACCAAGGAAGGGCAGGAAAGAGAAAGGAAGGAGCCTTCACACACAAGTGGAAGTAATGCCAGACTCAGCTCGGGGCCCCGTGTTTGCCAAACACGTACTTACTAGATGTAAATCCCCTGGGGAAATGATAAAATTCTTGACCATCAAAACTAGGGGAAGACCAATATGTAGGTCTACATGCGATTAGGATAAACGCCGCCTCCTCGTACTTTCCACCCCTTAACGCATAATTTTCGTGCCTTTGATGAACCTTTGCTTAACGATAAATTAGACTCCATCACCACTGGAGTCTTGTTCAACCCTCAACGGGGAGGCGTGGGAGGTGAGACTAGATGCAATTTAAGAAGAAGGCACCTATCATCCTTATGAGCAGAGTGGGGTTGCTAGGACACTTAGTGACGGTATTGGCCTTAACTGAACGATCGACTCAACCACATCGAGTGCTACGTATTTTCCTCGTAAAATCGTACACTACCTCTTTAGAATATTTCTTAATTCACTTTACAGGTACACTGAAAACGCAAGACGCGTGTCGAAAATCTTCCGTGATCAACCCCAGAGTCCGATGGAAAGAGCCATCTTCTGGACGGAGTATGCTATTCGCCATAAAGGAGCCCCGCATTTGAGATCTGCTGCTCTGGACCTCAACTTCTTCGAGTACCATCTCCTCGACGTGATTGCAGTTCTCGCCGGTGGAGCGCTGGTGTCGCTCGTCTTGTTCCTAGTGACGGTGCGAATGCTCTGCAGGCGTTTCTTCTTTTCCAAATCTACTTCTTCGAAGAGTGTTCCGAAAAGTAAAAAGCTAAACTAAACTTCTCAGAATATACAACAAATAGAATAATTCCGAGTTTCAAGAATTTAGAACATTTTGTAAAATTGAACAATATTACAACGAAAATACAATTTCGAAATACAGTTTAAATTACTGTGCGTTCTTTCAAGTTTCGAGGCAAATTAAGTACTTTTTTTTTTAGTCGTCAAGGCAAATTGGACATTAGGGCTCATAATGAGCCTCATTCCTGCCACGGGTATTTTCTTATCTTAATGATTCCAATTTTTAAGCAACGTGCAAATCTGTTGTGATTGCATGTAGTGATAGATATCCAGTTCTTTTCAAATAATTTCCAAAATTAACCAAATTTGGAGTTAAGGTTTCGTGTTATTCATTACATTGCTTCATTAATATGACGGATAAAGCAATGTTATTGCACCTCAATCGATTAAGAGTAAAATTAGTGATGAATTCATCAAGAGGAACATAACTGTGCCATTATTTTGTAATTTTCAATAATGTAAATATTAATCCTGTTCTATTTTAAGAAACTGTACACATGTAATAAGAATGAAAGAGTTTTTATTTGTAAATATTTTGCAAATATATATGTTTAAACCATACAAAAATTTTTAAATGAAAAATGATAACCAAGACCTGTGTTGTGGGAGGGGAGTCTTTCTTAAGTTCCCTAGTTCGCAAGCAGAGGTGGATCTAGACCGTAATGAAGGGGGAGGGGCTAGCCGGGGAGCATTTTTGTTTAAAAATTATGGTTTCACAACGCAAATTTTATAAATATTACTTTTCAATCAAATGCTTTTAACAATTAACAATCTGGAATTTGAATAACAATTATTTATTAAAGTTAATAATATGTTATTACTAATTTTATCAATTTAGTATGATCAATTTCATTAATCTGGTATTATTCATTTTGTTAATCTGGTATTGTTAATAACAATAACTATTATAGCTAATAGCAGTTATTAATCTGGTAAACTTTTACAAAGTATGCCATCTATCAACTTCCATTGGTTGAGAGGTCAGGTCGAATGGGGGGGGGGAGCGCTGTTCGTTTAATAAGCGTAATAACTTCCTTGATTGTTTTTATCGTTCCGTTTTTGTTATTAGACGAATAATCTGGTTGAGTAAATATGTGTGAGGACCAAAAGAGTATTTAAAGTATGTTTCAAATCGATAAGTCACGTCAAAATATCACACAGAAATGTCCAAGAGATCTGAGACAAAGAGTTATTTAAGAAAATTTCGAGGGGAAACATTCAGAGATCCGATAAGAGAACATTTATAGAGCATGAAATGTTTTCAGACGTAGAATTTTTGCCGAATAATGGGATTTTGGGATGCATTGCACCATAATTTCCTTTATCTTAAATAAGCAGAGCTAAGGATGCATTTATNGCGTTTATGTAGTATAGAAGAAAAATAATACATATAAATCGTCGGGGATTGTGTTATTTTATTTTTTCTGATTCTCAATATTTGTACGTCGAAACGTAAGTAATAAACTAGGAAATTTAAGAAATTGTCAAAAATATTTTCATTTTAAGCCGCCCCCAAGACAACTGCATCGTCTGCCTAACACTAAATTCGTTCATAGGTAAAGTAAATATCTACCAATTAACATAAAATGTCAATTCAGGAGCAAAAAAAAAAAAAAAAAATTGGCACCTACGAGCGCAGGAACGATCTTTAAGAGAAAAAGTGTTTGAGTGTGAATTGTTTTCGTCTTTTAGTAGTTTCCCGGATACGAGCTGTTTCCAAATTATGGGAGCCTTTTCATCAAATAATAACGCACAAATATCTTCTTTTTTTTGTCGCAGAAATATAGCTAATTTTTATTTTTATTTTGAGCTCTCCCTATTGTTGCAAAAGAGAGAGAAAAATTAAAACCTAATACTTCCTAAAGGATCCGAGAGAATTCTAGTTGGTTCGACAGAACAAATAGGAAAATTATGTTGTTAGGGAACACAATGTTGAAATGTCTACTTCACTATCTAGTGTACAAATGAAATAAGTCTTTTAGGAATTTTTCGCTAAAGTTTGGAAGGAAATACGGTCATTAACGTCGGACAACAATAGTATGTTGCTTAATCGGTTCAGCTTTTGTCATAAAAGTTTTGAAAACTTAGATTTGTTATGTTTCACTTATCTTTAAATGTTACTAAAAAGTAACTGTTATATAAAATAGCATGGTCTAAGGAATTAGTAAATGCGAAATAATTGTTGGTAGTAAGTTACGGACTTTTATACTTTTTTCCTTCTCTTAATTCGATTCAGAACGACTCTTGTGATGAATAAATTACATTTTCAATCTTATTAATATTTCACTAAATTATAAAATCTCGCAGTGTTAGATAAGAAAGTTCACAATAATCTCGTTGAGAATTCGAACATTTGAAGTTGGAGGTCATTATGTACAAAGGTAACAAAAGTCAACCGAAAAATCATCAAGTTACATGTTTCTAGTGCCTTGACCTCTTGTTTCTATTGCCTTGACAATGCCCTCCTCCCCCTTACACACACACACACACACTTGAACACACCTTACAATTTGAAGAAGAAGGAAAAGAGAGGTTAGATCATCTGAGGAGATACCCTCCCCCAACGACGAAGCTTATTATCCCCTCTCCATCTCCCGATTCAGACCTTGAATTATTCAGCACAGCATTCTGTTAAGTTTTATCGAACAGAAACATTCATATTTTAGAAGCTACAAGTCAATATTGTTCATTGAGTTCGGTCACTATAGTAGACGTGAAAAGCGACAGACGTACAATTCACGTCAAATCGCTCCGTCTTCTTCTGCGTCCTTCTTCCCCCACCAGAACTCTCAAACGCGGCCGTTCGGGAGAAGGTGAACACAAAAAGATACTCGGTTCGGTCATCGTGAGGAAATGCGAAATCACGATGATACGCGTTGAGAAATCGTTAAGTCACCATCTTATCTCTTGACACGATATACAGACGTGTGTACTCACAAGTGATCACCGAACTGAAACCTCACAAGACACCTTTCAACATGATCGTAAGTGCTTTCTCTTCATATTCATTTTGGTGTAGAGTAAATGCACCAGTGCTCGACACTGCGGGGTTTAGAGCAGGGTTTCAGGGACTCTTTTCACACACAATTTTGATGTAATATTCAATGCCTTCTTAATCGGAAAAGGTGCGTGCTTATGGAGCTTATGACGGGAATGAAGCAATAAGAGAGGTCGTTGAATCAGGAGGCTTGGTCATACGTCTCACGCAAACAATGTGTTGGCACTAAGACAGGTTCAATTACATTTTGATTTCTCACCAAAAAAATATTCAAGCATGAAATTCTCTTCTTTAATTTCATGGGTAGGATGTTTCTCTCATAAATTACCGCATTTATTGACGGATTATTGTACTTATAAGATTAAGGCATGAAAGGATGTCTCATACTAGAGCACAATTTTCCACATTTTTTAGAGGTTGACACCTGATACAAAATTCAGAAATATAAGTACAAATCTAATTATATAAGAAATCTTAACACTAAACCTCCCCATATCGTAAAATAAGACATATAATAATACATTTTATTATTATTATTATTACAAAGTACTGAGGAAGTAAAAATACAGCATGGTTCAAATCTTTTATTAGATCATTTTACGAATTTTAGTAGCTGCAAAATCTTTTCTAATATTTCGAGGAAAATATGCAAGTTGCATTCATAAGGACCCTATTTACACCCTATATACCAAACGTATATACAATTACATTTTCAGATATCGTATCATTTTTCATTATTATATTTTTAGTTTATTAAAGCATAAAAATATTTGCAAGATAATAATACTAAATTATTCCATTTATTTTTCAAAAATGTTTCCATTTTTTATTACAACGAGAGTTTATTTTGTCCTCCTGGATGAAATAAACAAAATGAACCCATTTAATTTGATGGATATTCATTTTTACCTACTTGAATTACTCTCTTAAGATGAAGTATGTTAACACGTCTACTGTTACATCGATATTAGGTTAACTTCTGGAGATAAACATGTGCTGACGCGGACTTCTTTGTACAACTCTGAGAGGAACAATATTTCCACTCAATGTTGTCTCTAACCTTTAGGCAGCGCGTACAAATTTCTTTCGCTCCCAAGATTCACTCTTTTCCGACTTGATTCACTTATTTATTTATTGTCATTTGTTTGCGCGTTCTAATGTAACAAAATATATACTTAAACCTTTCCTGCAAACGTTACTACTAATTTAAAAAAAGAATCAGGAAGATCGGATTAGTGGTTCTCGAGTGATAGGAGGACATGTGGAATTGAATTTCGAAAAATCGCTTCTCTCGTGCAGAACTCGTGCGCCAAATTTCAAAGCTGTAAACGAATCCGTCTTGCGCTATGCGGCGGACACACAAAAGCTTTCTTTAACTTGTACCTACAGATGCCAGCGGCGACTAGTGCTGTATTCCCTGATTCATTCACTCCCCAAATAAATAGCAAACGAAAGCATTATTTTAGAGAGGGTAATTGTTTGGTAATTGGACACACTTATGTAAGAATAATATAATCACAACAAACTACGATGTATAGTCGTACAAATTCTAACATCAATGAAAACAACAAAATTAATACATTGTTCACTCATATCTAAAACTATTTTCTTTGAGCTCTGGTAGGTATTTATTCGTAATTTATAAAAATAATTTATAATATATAAAAAATCTTGAATATTATTTCCAAACTATTATTTTTGAATATATGTCTCCTGTCTGTCAGTCCGCATGTCCTCTTATCACTCGAGAACCACGAATCCGATTTTCGTGATTTTTTTTTTTTTTAGTTTATATTTCATCTTATAAATAGGACTTTTTTTAGTCTCCTAAATAGCGTAATGCATGTTACGCAAATTTATTTAATTGTAAAAAATTAATCAATCATCCAATTTCGTATCTGGAGAGGGTTTTCAGTTCTTCTGTTAATTTTATCAGTATTTTATTGTATCTTTCATTTTAGTTTTCTAAAGCTGTATTTTCCCTTGCTCGGTACATCTATTCTGCCAAATAGTTTATTTACTATTTCAAGAGACATTTAGACGATGTGCTGCGATAAAGATATTTTCCTACGTCTGTACTAAACTTGTAATCCACACTAATTACACTTTTTTACAGAAAATTATAAGAAAAGAATAGAGAGGTTTTTGAGAAAGTTTTGAAACTGTATTTTGATCTTCATATGAAGTATACGTACCATTCGTATTCAAGATTCAAAAAATCAGAGCACGAGCATCGTCAACAAGCAGATACTGCGCTAAACACGAAATGCGAATGAAATCGTCCCATTCGTTCAGCCAGAATCGTTGCGCACAGACGGACGGACGTCAGGCTAAAAAACGCTTTTTGGGTATCATCCCGCGATCGATCTTTTCGCAACTACGATACTTTCTCTATGCTCCGTACATGAAAAAATAAGATTTTTCCAGTGAAATACTAAACAAGTGATAAATAAACTTTAATTTTGTTAATGTTTCCATTCCCTCCACATTTGGTAGATGAGAAAACGCGGGTCGACAATTTACGAACCGTTACTGTCGCAT
Source organism: Laupala kohalensis (assembly GCA_002313205.1). Lineage (NCBI taxonomy): Eukaryota > Metazoa > Arthropoda > Insecta > Orthoptera > Trigonidiidae > Laupala > Laupala kohalensis. The sequence continues at coordinate 692,184 of NNCF01125799.1, read as the reverse complement.
GCGTTACCTACCAGAGGGTCACTCGGTGATCACAAGACGGGTAGATGGACTTAAGCCTCGAGTATATCAAAATGTGCTTACCTAGTATATCATATGTAACATCATCGTGAATCGAAAGTTCCAAGATGTTCATGACTCCATTTATCATGTCGTCCTCTAGGTTTTAAGTTGCATCTCTGCCGAATTTAATCAATATCGATTTAGACAGTCTATTAAGACTTTGCAATCAAACGGACAAACTAACTCATTTTCCCATCTAATATTTAAAAACATTTCATTACAAATAAATTTAAAAAATTTAATAACTTCATAAAACAATTATTACAATTCACAATGATTTATAATAATTTTGATAATGGTCACAATTGCATCAACATATCAATATGATGTCCGATGACAATTGGTGAAAAGGAGACTTGGAGTGCAAAGTACCTTGACAATTTGTTTGGCGCATTGGGCCTCGCACACACCTCTGCATGCTACAGGTTTTGCTTGTCCAGAATCAATTTTGGTCAGTTCACTAATTTTTTTTTCATTGAAATGTCATATTTCAAGTGTGGAAAAATATTCTCCCAGAAATTCTTTTTCTATTTTTATTTTCACACATGTTCAAAGATTATTCTAACACAATAAATTATATTTATTTTCCATAGATGAAGAATGTATTGCTGTGGAGCCTACCACTTTTATTATTACTGACTGTTTGGAGTGCGGAAGCTGCTCGCATTTTAGCTTTATTTCCAGCTCCAGCAAAAAGTCATTTCATAGGATCTCAAAATCTTTTGGAAGAACTTGCAAAAAGGGGACACCAACTGACAGTAATAAGTGCCTTTCCTAGAGAGAAACCCCTGCCAAATTATACTGACATTTCTTATGAAAACTTCTTTATAAATAATGCAGGTAAGAAACAATATGAATAACACCGGGTCTCCAATCGTAACCCCAATGATAATATGTGCTGGTATTCTTTGGTTTACTTTTGAAAACAATAATTCATATAATATATATTTGTGTCTTCATTTAAAAAAAATACATTATAACAAAAATGTATGCCATTTTAAGGATTTTTGGGTAGTATTCCTCAAGAATAATAATTTGAATTTTGAAAATTTTATTAAGAAAGGTAATGTCCATAAAGGTATTGTATTATTGTTCACATCACAAAATTTCAGGAAGAATTAGAGACTTTTGTTTACTTTTCTTGCCTTTTTTTTAGAGGTCAAGTGTTCAAAAAGTGTTATTTATAAACTAAAAATATAAACTTTTGATTAAAGTACACCATATAAAGGCTCCATTATTTTAGTAAAAGAGTTTCCTTAAAACTTAATTTTTCAACCATAATTTAACGTGCTAGAATTTCATAAAATGTGAATTTTGAAGGTTACATTAAATATAATTTTTTGTATCACCATGTCCGGAGTGGTTTTCCAAACTTCTTTGAGACTCCAGGAGATTATTCCAAGTAAAATCTCCCAACATTCTTGCTAAGCTACTGGATGGAACAAGGAAAGCTTTTGAGATCTGAGGTGGGGGGTCCTAGTAATGGTAGTAATAGATTTTGGAGGGATGGACCACTTGGTATATACAATCTACCAAAAATTCTCCATATTGTTTAAGTCTGCATAACATTACATACTCGTACATTCTCAATAAAATCATTCTTAATAACTACGATTCGTATAAAAAGTTACCTTTCAGTTTTAATCCTTTTACATCTCCATTTCAGATATGCAAAAGAATAATGTCTTTCAACATAAGGGTACACATCCTGTACAACTCATACTAAGATTGAGACCAAGAACTCGAGTTATGTGTGAAAGTTTTCTCAAGTACCCCAGTATTCAAGAATTTCTTAAGAATAAAAATCTCCAATTTGACTTAATATTTTATGAACCATTCTTTATGGAATGCACTCTTGCAATCTTGAATAAATTCAGAGTTCCCACCATTCATATAAGTTCTAATACTATAGCTCAATGGATGGGTGATGGAGTTGGCAATCCTTATTTCTATTCTTATATGCCAGAATTTCTATTAGGTTATACAGACAAGATGAATTTTTGGGAAAGATTAGACAATGCAATCACTGAAACTATATTTGAAATATATAGACATTTCATTCACTTACCTGCAATGCATGAAATTGCGGCCAGGGTATTAAATGATACAAACATCCCAAACCTAAGAGAAATTGAAACCAACGCATCCCTTCTTCTTCTCAATAGTAATGCGGCTCTAAATTATCCTCGACCTCTTACTCCCAATACCATAGAAGTAGGAGGTATGCACATCAAACCTGTTCAAAAATTACCATCTGTAAGTTCACTAACATTTTTTAATACAATCTATTTAATAATTACAATAATTTAGTTTATTTATAAATGAATATTATCCACTTTTCAGAACCTACAGAGAATGTTAGATGAAGCAACAAATGGAGTGATTTACTTCAGCCTGGGAAGTTTTGCTCGAGGCTCTGACATGCCCAAACAAAGTCTTGAAGCATTTGTCAAAGGATTTTCTAGAATCAAAGAAACAGTTCTCTGGAAGTTTGATTTAGATTCAATCCCAAATCTGCCTAAAAATGTACACCTGGGAAAATGGTTTCCACAAAATGATATTCTGGGTAAAATTATTTTAATTTACTCAAAATATTCCAATATTTAATTTGTTCATACTTATGATTTATTTATTTATTTGTTCGTAGAACTGTTTGTGGCATGCTTCCTTTGTCATCAACATTCCTTTATTAGATTTTTGTCGTTTACATGGTCTTGTACAATTTATTAACTGCATTTTTGGCAATAAATATTTAAATACAAACAGTATTTACGATAAATAAATTGATCCACTAAAAACATTTCTCTTTATTTCCACAGCTCATCCTAATTTGAAAGCCTTCATAAGCCATGGAGGATTACTGAGCACCGAAGAGGCAATTTATTTAGGTATGCCTATAATAGCTGTTCCAATAACTGCTGATCAAAAGACAAATGCAAGAAACGGAGTGAAACAAGGATATGCAATTCAATTAGATTTCGCAACACTAACAGATGATGTATTAGTCGATGCAATAAATGAAATTACTACTAATCCGCAGTGAGTATAAACTAAATTTCTTGCTCTGAAAAGTGTATGTTTATTTCCACGCTTTCTCTAACTTTCCACAAAATCCACGATTTTTCAGATACAGAGAAAAAGCGAAGCAATTGTCTAAAATTTTCAAGGATCAACCAGACAATCCTTTGGATCGAGCTGTCTTCTGGACAGAGTATGTGATTCGCCATAATGGAGCACCACACTTGCGATCTGCAAGTCTTGATCTAAATATTTTTGAATATCTATTACTTGATGTAATAGCAGTACTTTCTGTGTTTTGTTTAATGAGTATGGTAATTTTGGTTGTGACTTGTAGAACATTTTATAGGTTTCTATTTTCAAACAAAAAATGTAAATCTAAGAAAGACAATAAAAAATTAAATTGATTTACTCTCTTATTAGGTAACAAGCTGTTGGCAGCTTATAAGTTTTAATAAAGAGGAGAGGAATGTTACAAATAATTCTCTTTTGGATGTTGTTAATGGATGTACATAATAATATGTTCAATTGTTAGAAAAAATGTAATTGAGTAAATGTGATTTTGTCAAGTAATGCAAGTATTAATGATTAAATTAAAATTTAATGATATTTGATACTAATAATTTTATTTGTTAATTTTTTTATTTGACAGTTCTAACTCTGCTGGATAATTGAACTTTCCAAATGGGAAAAAAAGCATGGAATTAAAAAAATACCACTCTTGCTTTATAAGAAAATCATACATGAACACAATAGTCTTAATAAGGCTAATATTTATTGTCTCTTGTGCCAAAACGGGTCGTCTCATTCAGCTGTGAATTATTGCCATTCCAAAGAAGTAAAAATCATTAAACCTTCCTACTGCTTCTGCCATGTTAATGAATTTATTGATTTTAGTGAAAGAAGTTAATATGAGTTTGAACTTCTCAATACATATCGTTTTTATTATAGTTCTTGTTAATGTAAAGTGATGCTAATTCCTCTCATACTGTATTACAATATTGCTGTAAAACTCTTAATACTACTGATAAAATAACAAATATTTTTCAGGCATGCCATCATTGTTTCTTATCTTTCATAATAGTTTATTTCTATCTGTGCTCAATGAAATGTTTGTATACATGATCTCTTACGCCCATTCCCGCCTGGGTTGTTCTACGGTTTGCATTTGGGTAGAGGTGAATGTATACGTAGACCCTCTAGGTGCAGGTGTCTAGCTGCACGAATGCCATTAATACTATTCTTATTATTATTCTGGACTTTTGACTGACTTTATTAGCTACAATTTATTTTGGGAATAATAAATTAAGATAGCATACATTAGTTAAGTAACTTCTTTTAGAAATATTAAAACGACTACGGTTGGTTGGCCGTTGATCAAAATTGACGGGATGATCCCTTGCTTCTTGTCTGGCTGGCTTTATTAGTTTACTACCAAAGCCATGAGGTTGTTATAAGCCTTCAGCACGTGCTTATCGCGATATCTGCTGCAAAACCTCGCATCACCGCGCGAGACAGACCCTTACTTCGATTGCCTTCAGCTTGGTAGCGTAGAAATAGAAGTGTCTCGAGCTACACTATACACCACCTCCACACAAATAAAGAGCTTCTCTTCATAACTCGGGTGGTGGTTATTGGCCCGCAACGGTAAGTTGTACTTGTGGACGAAGTGCCTCAACTGTCCAAACAAAAAGGTGTTCGCCATAGATTTTAGGATCCATTTGGTTCCACTTGGCATCGAAATACCCAAAATCAGTTTCGTATGAAAAATTAAGACCTTTCGTTAAAAAATTAAACATTTTCGAATCTTTGTTGTCGAAAGAATATTCTCAATTTTTTTCCTATCCTTCCTTTAATTTTTCAGACATTAAAGTTGAATTTAAATATATTAAACGAACGTAACATTGACAGATCACATTTATTGTAATAGTTTCTCTATTTTAATTATTATAGATTTAAAAGCGGACTTAAATAGTATAATTGATTAACTATAATTCAGAAGCTAATGTGTCATCAATTATTTGCGAGTCCGCGCTGATTTTGAACATTTATTTTTCTTAATCATTTTATTTCATGATTTGGAACATATTTTATTAAATCCCCCGTTAAAAATAAATTACTGAGCGTCAAAGCGATGGTATATCGGTCGAAGAAAAGGAAACCTTTTTTTCTAAATTTCTCCAACTTTTTTTTATTTTTTATTTTCGGCACCTGCACAAATGGGTGTTCTAGGCTCCATTATGTCGCTCACTGGGCTGTACTAGTGCCACCTAGTTCATAGTTTCAAATATGCTCTTCCTAATGTAATAGGTTTCATTTGAAGAAATGCCCCACGACCGCCGCCAACGGCCTTCGCGTAGCGAGCAGTGGGGGCACCGTCCGCCAAATATGGCCACTAGTTGGCGTAGTGGAAAAAGGGAACTTACATAACCAAGAAATTGTTTCTGTAGTTCACTTGCCAGAAATGTTAATTTTTTCCGTGGCATAATTCTCTTTTATTCAGTATTTTAAGCCCTATTTGTATTTATATTTTCAGTCTTATTAGAGTAAACGTTTATGAAAACACAAAATCCATAAGTAATATTATCATCCTATTTTCATGGTTAGTAATATTATCATTCTATTTTAGATGGTAATTAACAAATTATGTTTTAAATTCAGAATACTCTAATATAAAAAATTCTAGATTATTAATATGCTGACTTCATAAAAAAAACCGATTCCTTCGAAACTTTTTGGAATAAAAATTAAGTGTTTCGTTGAGACTGATCACGTTTCTTCTTCTACTTTGCGTAAAACCTATTTATTATTTCAATAATCTGAAGTATTTTTACAGTAATTATGTCATCAGCCGTTGGAAATGACCAAAGAAATTTCTTGCGGTTTGGCCACATTTTTTAGTATTACTTTGCCAACGTTTCGGTAACGAACAGGGCTTAGAAGAGTTTATACAGTTACACACATTCTCTCCAGCTACCAACACATTGATAAAAATACCACATAAATGAAATGGACACATTTCACGCAACCAATCACAAATATAAACTCTACTAAGCCCTGATGAAGGTAACGTTCGTTACTGAAACGTTGGCAAAGTAACAATAATGAATTTGGCCAAACAGCAAGAATTTTGTCTGGTGAAGTATTTTTACTTCCGAAATCTTTTTAGTATCGTAATGACTTTTAAAGATTGTCTTAAGTGTTTCGGATCTATATATTGCGGCCACAAAATGTTCAGAAACATCTTATTCAAATACACGTGGGAAAGATAAAAGTGGCTATCTGTCTCGTGTCAATCGTATTTTTTGGGATGGATAAACATAACTCAAGGTTAGAGATAAACGCCACTTCAGCGAAGCGACCTCTTGATAATTGGAGTAGGAAATATAATTAATTGAGATATAATTATTTTTGGGGGACCGGTAAAAAAAATTCTGAAGAAAATAACATAGAAATGGAAATCAAACTGTGTCCTCCGAGTTTCTTTTCTGGAAAGGATAGCACAATATCTGAAACAAATAGGATAATGGTTTACATTAACAAAGAACTTTTTTTAAACAAATTACTTTTATTTCGTTGTAGTTGTGACCTTTTGCCAAATAATTTTGCTTCTCGTTCAATAATCCGACGCTGATGTTCACCTGCCCCTCTCCTAAACATCTCATCTCTGTAACAAGATCGAAGATAAAACTATATTCAAATTCTGACACTTAAAAGGTAGCTTGTAGATTAAATTGTGCCTGAAAATAAATGTATTTCGATTTTGATCGAAGCTATTGTGGGTATATTAAATTAAAAGATAATAAAATAAACCAATAAATAAATAAAAACTGTACGGTCAACAAGCAGTTGCATACTGGCCCGGGTTTTTCTCCGGTTTTCCTTCGGGTAGAGGCGGATTTGTTATACAGGTTCTCTAGGTTTTTGTCTACGGGCGCGTTTATTGAAACAAGAAATCGTGAATTTAGTGTTATTCCAATTCTTCTGATTTGTAAACACTCAGCGTAATCTATAGTTCGATAATAATTCGCTCATGTAAATACATTTTTTTGTGTGAAATTACACACATGTTGGTATTCTACTAGATTTATAACTCGTAGCTAACTTTTCATCTTATCTAGGAACTTTTGCTGAAATTTTTGAATCCGCCTCTGCCTTAGGGCCCTTGATCGGAATTGATGGGANGGAATTGATGGGATGGTCCCTTGCTTCCTTCCGGAGAGTAAATTAGTGTATTGTCCTCCACGTGGTCGTACGCAGTTTGTAACTGTTTTTTTTTACAATAAATTTATTTTTATTTTTCTGTGTATGCCCACGTGGGGCATAAGAGCTATTTTACTCGCCAAAAACGAACAGGGGCTCGAGGGCTTTGGCGGGTTAAATGTTTATAAAATGAGTTATTTAATAAATACAAGTTCGGTGATGAATGTTTTGACGGTAGAGGGGCAATATCTTCCCCCTCCCCGCGCTGTTACTCTGTGATCTGTGACGATTGTGAGATGGGATCCGTAGCTGTTCGCACATACTAACAAATAATGAAAGTAAATTAAAATAAACATCCTGAATACATTGTATACAACATGTCCGACCTACAACTAGTATAAAGTTATCTGTAGAGAGGGTCATCCGGTTTGTTCGAGGTCGAAATTACGCTCCAAAACACGCGTAATCATGCTGTAAATATGCTTTTCCGTTTTTCGCCGCTTCGCCTTAATGAGTCAGTGTTTGGGAATGCTCTCGCTGAGTTTTAAAAGCTGCTTTTTTCCTGAAACTGTTCGGTCGGATGGCTTATTCGTCTCTCACAAATGGTGGGAGATTTCAAGGCAGTCTCAGTAATACTTTTGGAATTATGAATCTCATTTTTGAATTATTTTAACACTCGAAAATGTTAACAATATTTTTGGAATAATTTAAAGATTCGATGATAATAAATGTATTTTTTGTATTCTTTCAATATAAATTCATTGATGTTCTGTGCATATTGTAACAAGTAGCTCCGTATTTTTATTCTTCATTTAAGGGGCAATTATGTTCCTTAAGGCGCAAAGATGATAGACGCACCTCCACCTTCACCGGAATTGATGGGTTGGTCCCATGCTTCCTCATGGAGAGTAAATTAGTTTCCTGTTCTCCATACGCAATTTGTAACTGCATTTTTGACAATAAATTTATTATTTATTATTTTTAATGTGTTTTTCTTAATATGCAGTTGGCCTATAATACTGAGAATTTCGTAAAATCGACATTGAGTTACATTACATAAAATGGATATATCAATAATGAGAATGTACAATTTTTTGTATCACACGAGCTCATTTCAACTTTTTTCAGAAACGGTAATTTAAAAACTACAGGCGATAAAAGATCAACGATTCATTTACGACAACAATTTCCATTTATATGGTATTAAAAGTGTTATTCATCGCCATCATTGGGCTCTCTCCCCCCCTCCTTCCCTTCAGTAGCTGTGACACTGAACGTCCATCAGCTGCAGCTGCCGATCCGCTCACTCTATGGAGAGTTTGTCTTGAGCAGGGCTGCGAGATCCAGCCACAGAGCTCGGAGATAAATTCTCTTATCTCCATTTCAAATCGCTCGGTCATCTTCTTATCTTAGTCAATTGAATGAACGCTCACTAATCTCCCTATGTTCTATATATTTCATTGCAACAACGTTTCTACACAGTGACTCGAGAAATATTGCCGAGTATTGGGAAGGGCCGCACAACAATCGTAAGTATTTTACATTTTATATTCACTTTTGATTTATTATTGATTTATATATTCATAAAAGTTTAGTTTTATATGTACTCAACCTTCGCACGGTTGTGTACAATAATTCTGTAGCCGGGCCCGGGTTTTTATCTGATTTTCCTTCGGGTAGAGGCGGATGTTTTATTCAGTCCACCTAGGCTCTCGCCTAGAGACTCGAATTTAGAGTTATTTAATAGTTACGATTTATGAAAAATTATTTCCGAATTATCTCTAGTTTGCTAATAATACTTACTTCTGAAATAACTTTGTTGTTGATGTATGAAATACAAATCTGTCGCTGTTATGTGAATATTACAACGCGTTCCGAACTATTTTTATTGTTAGGAATGAGCTAAAACGCTAAATCCGCCTCTGCCTCAGGGCCCTCGATCGGAATTGATGGGATGGTCACTCGCTGACTTACGAAGAGTAAATTAGTTTATTGTCCTCCACGGGGATATACGCAGTTTGTAAATGCTCTTTTGACAATAAATTCATTTATTTATTATTTATGGCTCAACTGCCCGAATGCGTAATTTCGATAAGTGATGAACCAGAACGGAATGGCCGACGTGCAAGTCCACCTATTTCTGGAATACTTATTAAATTGACTTTGAGAACATGCAGTCCATACTTTTTCAATGTAATTAAAATGTGTTCATTTATAGGTAGATACTACAATGACGATATCAAATGAGTAGACGTCTTGTTCCGTTCTTACGAACGTAGCTTTAAATTATTCGTCTTCTTCTATAATGACAGGTGAATGAGACGTTTTCAGTTTCGTTGGTTGAGATAAAATATGGAACAAACAGTAGATACACGAAATATTAATAAAAATTAATCGCTTTCCATTCACGCACAGAAAAGATGAAGACACCTAGACCTCTCCACATTCCTTTCAAATAGTTACACAATTCCATATCGAAGGAAAAAGTGGGCTTAACAATATATAATCGACTTCTTTTTAAAATAAAGCTAATTTAACATTCTTACTCCTCTGAAATAGAGACTTACAATGAGTCAATTGATTTCTTCTTCCATAATCATTATCGATACATTGAATAAGTGGATAATTGTTTAATTTAACGATTCGTCAAATTTAACAATAACAATAAAAATTATAAACTGCACGTGGGTTCTGCATGCCTTATATTTCGCTATTCCACCTCCAGGTTTCCGTCGCTGGTCCTTGTTATCACATTTCAGCCTCTCTTATTGATATTAAAAATGAACATTTTATTTGTTTATTTGACACAGAAAATCGTAAAAACTAAAAGCGTTAGACAGTTTTTTTCCATAAAAGGTAAAATGTAGCTAACGGTGTCTGACCTCTCGTGATACGTAATCACTTTTATATAATAATTTTAGAAGATGTAGAAGGGTAGATTTCAAGTGTTTCGGGCCATCCCCATCAAACCCTTCCAGCTTTACATCTGATTTACTTCTTTAGAACACCGACATCAGAAGGTCTCAATCGCTCCAAATTAAGGTTCTTCGCGTCATTTCAATGCACGTCACGATCTATGGCGAGAGATTTCGCCAAACTATTAAGTTATAGTTTAAACCAAAACACTAGGGTCGAGCAAAAACTAGAAAAATAATCTTCTGTTTCTATATAATACTAGACCATTGTGCCCGCGTTCGAATATATTCTTACTTCATAGAAGTATAATTTTTTAAATAGCTCTCCTCTGTATCAGCTGTCCACCTAACTCGAAGTGAACATGTGCGACGGACGGAATTAACCTGTGACAAAAGGAGAACTGCTCGCGGCCCTCCGGCCTTCTCTTCAGAAGCGTCTTGCAAGATTGGCGATATTCATAAATCACTTCTAATCAGCGCGATTTTAAGAGCACAAAATTTTAATAGAAGAAAACAAAATTGAAAAGAATTTTAAATTGAAACGAAAAATTGAAAATTTGAGAGAAGAAAATACATTTGTCCAGGGGTGCGTCTATTTAAACTATAAATCGTGAATTTAGTGTTATTTCAATTCTTATGATTTGTAAGCATTATACTCAGAATAATCTATAGTTCTATAATACTTCGTACATGTAAAATAAATTATTTGTGTTAAATTACAAACATGTTGTTTGACATTATACTACGTAGCTAACTTTTTATATTATCTAGGAATTTTTGCTGAAATTTTTCAATCCGCCTCTGCCTTAGAGCCCTTGATCAGAATTGATGGGATGGTCCCTTGCTTCCTTCCGGAGAGTAAATTTGTTTATTGTCCCCACACTTGGTCATACGCAGTTTGTAACTGCTTTTTTGACACTAAAGTTTATTATTTATTTATATGATAAGATATCCACTAAGCCCCTACATCACATTGAAAGTAAAGGGACAAGATATTGTAAAAAAAATTGAAACAAGGGGGAGGGGGGCTAAAAACAACACAAGACTTCAATACTGTAATATGTGTATAATCCAAAACCTAATGCGAATTTTGTAAAAATATACATGATACTTTAATGCTTTATGTATAAAAAGTATAAATATGTACCACAATCAATCATTTTTAATTCCATTAAATTTTCATTATCACAGGAACCTAAACAAAAACTCTGCTCAAAATATGTATAATTGAACAAGTCACATAAAAGTATGGTACACACAAAATATAAAATAGTCTTTTCATTACAAATGCAAAATAAAATTTATTATGAGAAAATATCTTTGGCGAGGAAACAGTGGAAGTTGGAAGGGGTTTGGGAGAAGATGAAAGTAAAATTTGTTCCATTTTAAAATTATTTTCAAATTCCTCTCCCCATTTCAAAGTGTTACTTCATATGAGCGTAAGTGCAACATATTCATACCGCAAAAGCCATGTTTGTAGTATTGAAAATAAAAAATTCTCATTTTGTGAGTATGTTGATGTGTTGTTTCTAGTTCTAGTAAGTTCTTAAAAGTTGCAATCGAGTAAAAATGTAGATTATGATCTAGAGATTTGCATATGCCATGAATATTTTCCTTTCACAGATGCAGAATTTTGTGCTCTGGAGTTTAATCCTATCAATACTTATTGGATATGGAGAAACCGCTCGCATCTTAGCTGTGTTTCCAGTACCAGGAAAAAGTCATTTTATCTCTTTCCAAAATTTATTAGAAGAATTAGCGAAGAGAGGCCATCAGATAACAGTGATTAGTGGCTTTCCTCAGAAAAATCCCATACCAAACTATACAGATATTCCATATGAAAATGTCTTTGAAAATGGTGAGAATCTTTTTTCTAAACATTTCATAAGCAGTTTCTTTGATTCTATAACTCTTAAACTCTTAGAAATAGTTGTTCAACAAACATTTATCAATGATTCAAAAGCTGAGATCATGTAAGATGATTAATCACATAAGTGATAATATTTATAATTTCTTTATTCATAAGATTACTCATTCTGGAGAATATTCATAAATATTTGTGCCTTTTATGTTGTACTACATATTGATACTCGCAGGATATACAGTAATTCTTGAATTAAAAAGCTTTAAGTATAATATTTAAATATAAGAAGATTTAAACAAACCATAACTTGAATTGTATACAGAACTTCCTATGTTCTTTATTCTTGTAATCTGTAACATAATTTATATGAAATTCAGTATTAATGTTGGAGTAAAAAAAACCAAGTAAATCCTTACCGTTTATGATCAGAGTGGAATGAAATGTAGCTGACCATGTATATAATACTACTATGCACTAATACTAAAATTAATGAATTAAAATATATCCAATAAAAACAATATACACTTCAGATGTACAATATCAAATTTGTACATATAAATATAAATCTACACAAAAAACCTATGAGTATTAAACACAAAACCATAAGATTATTTAATTCATTGCCAACTAAGACAAAAATTTTAACTTATCAGAAAATAACTATAAAGAGGAAATTAACGAAATGAGTTAGGAATAATGAGTAGATATTTGCATATATATTATGTGTTTCTGTTAATAGATTAAATTTGTTTGAGTAAAAAATTTAGGACCACAACCTTACTTAATATTACAATATAACTTAATTTACTTAATTACTTAATATTGGAATAAAAAATTCATTCATTCATAATAACAAATGTAAAAAAATTATTATTATCTTTTTCAGAAAATACAAGGATTAATTCATTTCAACATATTGAATCGCATCCAATCCTATTCATGTTCTTCATGAGGCAGTTTATGACTGAAATGTGTGAAACTTTTCTCAAGTTCCCACAAATTCAATCATTTATGAACAATAAGAATCACCAGTTTGACTTAATAATTTATGAACCATTCTTCATGGAATGCACTTACGCAATCTTGAATAAATTCAGGGTACCCACAATTCACATTAGTTCCAATACTATCTCTCAATGGATGGGCGATGGAGTTGGCAATCCTTATTTCTACTCCTACATGCCAGAAATGCTCTTTGGATATACTGATAAAATGAATTTTTGGCAGAGATTAGAAAATGCAATTACCCACACTGTGTATGAACTTCACAGACATTTTGTAATATTCCCTCAAATGCATGCCGTAGCATCCAGAGTATTAAATGATACAAACATCCCTAACCTAAGAGAAATAGAAACCAACGCATCCCTTCTACTTCTCAATAGTAATGCAGCTCTAAATTACCCTCGACCTCTTACACCCAATACCATAGAAGTTGGTGGCATGCACATCAAACCCATTCAAAAATTACCCTCAGTAAGTTCACAATAATTTCTATTACAGCAACTCCTCTCATTATATATTCTTAAGTTTCTTTGAATTTATTGTTGCTATTTCTCAGAATTTGCAGAAGATATTGGACGATTCTACAAATGGAGTAATTTATTTTAGTCTTGGAAGTTATGTACGTAGCTCTGAGATGCCAAAACATAGTCTTGAAGCTCTTGTCAAAGGTTTTTCAAGAATTAAACAAACTATCCTTTGGAAGTTCGATTTGGATTCAATCCCAAATCTGTCCAAAAATGTTCACCTGGGTAAATGGTATCCACAAAATGATATTCTGGGTAATCTGTACAAAAATTTTTTCTAATACTATTTAATGTTGGATAAATTCTTATAAAGAACAATGTTTTCTAAAAAAAGTACTCTATAATTTCAGCACATCCAAATGTGAAAGCATTCATAACTCATGGAGGATTACTAAGTACTGAAGAGGCAACATACATAGGAATGCCTTTAATAGCACTTCCTATAATGGCGGATCAGAAGACAAATGCAAGAAAAGCTGTACAACAAGGATACGCTATTGAATTAGATGTAATGGATCTAACAGAGGACCAAATAGTAAATGCAATAATCGAAATAACAACAAACAATAGGTAAGTATGAATTGAATCAATTTCTTTCAATATTATGACATGCATTGCCCTGTCATGTAGGTATAAATGTTTCTATTTCTTGCAGGTACAGAGAAAAAGCAAAGCATTTGTCGCAAATCTTTAAAGATCAGCCGCAAAAACCTTTGGAACGAGCTGTCTTCTGGACAGAATACGTGATCCGTCACAACGGAGCACCACACTTGAGATCAGCAAGTCTGGATCTCAATCTCTTTGAATATTTATTACTTGATGTCTTAGCAGTAATTTCTGTGTTTTGTTTAACTAGTATGGTAATTTTTCTAGTCACTTGTAGGACAATATATAGGTTCCTAGTTTCAAAGAACAAAAACAAATCAAAAAACAATAGCAAAAAATTAAACTGAGGTACACCATTTTCCTCAACAAGACGTTTTTATGATTAGAACCTATTATGTAAAACTCGTGCAACAACAATTAATTTTTTTTTAAAGGTTTTGATTGGTTATGTTTTTTAAAGTACTCATACTGAAATACTCCAAGAGGAGCCTTTCTGAAGATTTAAAAAAGTATACAAATTCAGTGGGTGTGACTGAAAATTTAAAAAAGTATACAAATTGTTGGCTTACTGAAAAAAAAAAGAAGCTATATGCACAGTATGAAAAGTTATATGAATGCAAAAGTTTTGTCTCATCTTCTCCTCAGTAAATAGCATACAAGCACCATTCTGTATTCTAAGTTTTAATTTTATGGTTAAACCCAGGATTTACAAAAAAAAATTAACCAAATCATGTATTTTTACCTAAGTACATTTCATGCATTTAATTAATTTTTTATTTATTCACTGATTTATTTTAGTTAATTAATTCATTTATCTCAATCAATTTATTTATAAATTAAATCAGATTTGAAGTTTCACCGCAGCAATTCATATACCGAGAATATTTGTTCGTTGTTTACGACGTTTTAAATTGGTCTATTTGCTTCATTTTTAAAAGCGAGAAAGAGAATTTTGCTGTTGTATCGCCCAAATTATTAGACGGTTCCATTTAGATTTTTGCTTATATTTACATATCAGAATTTTCTTGCATGTTTCAAAATTTGTCGTCGTTAGGATGTCCGCAAAACAAGTGGTTGAAATTGGAACTTCGCGAAAACTGGTTTTCGGTCAGTATCTCCCATTCTGTGGGTTTCTAAGATGTTAAAGTCTATGTGTTACACGTAGAATAAGATATTCTCATTAGTGCAGATCTAACACACTTTTCACGACCGAATGTAGCGCGCGGATACGGGAAGTGCTGGACGGCAGCGTCGTTGTTGCCAGCTTAGGTAAAGAGCGATTCGACCATTTTTGACATTTTAATGTTTCTCGGATTATCATTTAATTAAACAAATAATATACATTCTTCTGTGAACGAGTTCTTTTTTCGTAAGGTAAAAGCATCGATTTATTAACAAATTGCATAGGTCAATAACTTAATTAGATAATTTATTAAAATTAATTTATTTTATAAAGAAATAAATATTAAACAATTGTGCGCATGTTTGTAGTTCAACTATATAATTTTGTATTGCGTTGTATTGCTTATGACTTGTAGTTTTAATTATTTGTATGATTACTTAATATCACAAACATTCGTTTCATTAATATAAATAATTTGTAGTGCCATTATTAGGTAAAATGTTCACTCAATAGAAGATAGAAACATATCGCATTGTCAGAAAACGAAGGCCCAAAACTAATAAATATTTATTTGTTTCTATCGCAGTAACTAATTTGATATTGTTTTAAGTTTCATTTTCTACTCGGATACTTCGAATCATAAGAGTCACTTGAAAGAATACATTGTTTACACTATACGTTCGACAAACTTGTCACGTACCTGTATTTCTTCTATTGTTTTAAAGATTGGTCACACATTCTCGGAAATCTTCCGGTAAACTCGAACGTCAAACTTCATTACAATGTGCTTTTTTTTTTGTTCAAGTAATTTATCTCATAATAGTATTATTCAAAATCGCCCATATTGTATTTATTGGCAACTATCGTTGTAGGATAGTTGTACTGTCGAAATTAATTATTTCTATCGAGAACATGTGTCTGGCCTTGGAAAGACAATTCCAATTTGGATCGATGTTTTGCAAGAAACAGATCTTTCATTCATTTTAATTAAGAATACTTTTCAATAATTTCTTTTCAATATTAAATTTTATAAAACAAAACAATTCACATTTCCTTAAAAACGTTAGAATCATTTCACATCTTATGGGGCAGGGGTTTTCGTTATGACACCTATTCCCTAGAAAATACACATTTTACCATCTAAATTGTTTTACGAGATTATTCCCTTCTAGAAGTGCATTTACAATAAACAACAGACCTGAGAATTTTAGCGCCCCATCTCCATTCACACCAGAACGTCTTCAACAGAAAAATATTGCTGCCTCCACTAACTAGTCTGTCTAGCATGCCATCGTAAGTACTAGATGGTCAATAGTGCTATTAATGAGACAATTAGGTAAACGAGTTCTCACCTCAATGTACATTTTATTCGAAATAGAACTGTTCATTCGAGGTCCATACAGAACGGATATCATCGCTAAAATTGCTACCTCGAAAGCAAGATGTGAATGATTTTTATTAATGATTTTTAATGATAAAGAAAAACATTCACTGGAGATATAAATGAGAATCATTTAGGGAATATTTTCTAAAACTTAGAAGTCTTATGTTCCTAACCTTGAAGAATATCCATAATACTTAAAAAGATCGAACTTACTGAGCAAAGAATCAAACTGCTTTCGAAAATGGTGCTAATGCTCCATGACTGGATTTTTCCCACAACCACACTGTCCTCTCTGTGATTGTTATGCCACTGAGTCAAGTCGTGCTCACAGCTACCAAAGCCATGAGGTTGTTATAAGCCTTCAGCACGTGCTTATCGCGATATCTGCTGCAAAACCTCGCATCACCGCGCGAGACAGACCCTTACTTCGATTGCCTTCCGCTTGGTAGCGTAGAAATAGAAGTGTCTCGAGCTACACTACACACCACCTCCACACAAATAAAGAGCTTCTCTTCATAACTCGGGTGGAGGTTATTGGCCCGCAACGGTAAGTTGTACTTGTGGACGAAGTGCCTCAACTGTCAAAACAAAAAGGTGTTCGCCATAAATTTTAGGATCCATCCGGTTCCACCTGGCACCGAAATAACCAAAATCAGTTACGTATGAAAAATTAGGACCCCTAGGACCAACAAACTCTTTCGAAACTTTGTTGCCACCAAAAATGTGTCGTCGAAAGTAGATTCTCATTTCTTTCATTCTTCCCTTTCCTTTACATGTATTAAAATTGACTTTAAATATATTAAACGAACTTAACATTGACAGATCTCTGCATTTATTGTGATATTAAATATTCCACATTCAGAAGCGGACTTATAAAAATCAATTTACAAACTGAACTCCCAAATTAAATTCCTCGGCAAATTATTTGCGCACTCGCGCTGACTTTAATAATTTATTTTTTATATTTAATTTCATCACTTTGATCACATTACATTAAACGTCTTCTTTAAAATAAATTTACACCTCACATACTGAGCGTAAACAGATAAGTGGTTGAAACCTTTTGATAATTATGTTGAGAACCTAATGTTACGTGAATGTTGCGGGAAAATAACATCGAACATGAGAAAAATGATTCGCCTCATTTTCTTCAGTGTGCAGTACACGGAGTCGTCGAAGTTCCACAAGGCGACTGACGGGAGGTAGACGAATTTCTTCAGTAAGTTTGAACTTTGTAAGTATATATATTCTTGACGGTTAGCTACACAATGTAGAGGTATTTGAGAAGACTTGAAAATTTTTAAAAATAAACATATAATAATTGTCATTTACATTGTTCTCGATGTCTTCCGTTGATACATTTCTTTGAAAATTAATAATAATAATATTTCACATTGCACTATTTAGGTGACAATTGTAGCAATGATGTCAGTCCTGAATGAACACCGAACCATGAACATGATTATGAACCATGTACATCCCACATAGTTAATTCATTTACAAGTATTTGTCCTCATTGGTGGATCTATTTTACGGGCTTTGAAATGCCACCTATATATTTCGGGTTTCCCAGTTCACCGAGGAAGAAATTCCGACCAAACAAAACTGTTCCAAAAGGGGCAAAAGTTTGCAAGTGACTTGAGACGAAGGTTCACATATGCCTATCCGGGAACCTTTGCCTCTGACTCTATTTCAAAGTGAAACTTTACTTCCTTTCTTTTTCTCTTTTGTGTACAATTCATGAATTACTGATATGATAAAAATAAGTATTGAGTATTCGGTCATTCATGGAAGACTTCAACGAGGATCAAGAAAAGGAGTTGGTTCAACATTGTGTTGATTTTCCTTGAGATTTCTACTTTACTCTTACATTAAGAAAAACAAAATTAAATGCCCATTTCAGAGTCTACTGAGATGGCTGGGGAAGATTTTACCAAAGCTTTCATGAAAAGGAACAGATTATCTCTAAAGATCCCACGAAAAGCGAGATTGCAACGCAACCAATACTTTGACCATTTTCAACAAGCACTCCTTAAATACAAGTTTCCACCACACAGGATATTTTATATGGGCGAAACTGAGGTTCAAACGGTTCCCAATAAAATTCCCAAGCTCATTGCTCCAACTGGAAAAAATGAGGTTGGCAAGTCTGTGTCCGCAGAACATGGAAAACCGTTACTCTTGTATGTGCTAAAAGTGCCATTGGAAACTTCGTATCTCCATATTTAAATATTTGCAACAACAAAAAGAGAGAGAGAGAAGTTCGCAGTGTGAATCTTAGCCCCGCACGCGGGGAAGAGGTTTGCAAACACATTTTTTTGAAAAATTAAAAATTTGGAATCTTAATGTATTTGTTAATAATTCACATTTTTATCAGAGGTAGAAGAGATATTCAGCTACACCACAAGCCAGTTTTGTGGATTAAATGACCTTCAAGCCAGTGAAAAATCAGTGTCAAATATGCAAACCTTTACCCCGACTTACCCTATGTCCACTGAAAGTAACAAGACAAACGAATAATTTCTATTTGATGAGTTGAAGTATTTTATTAAATGATATATTTTAAAAAATTAGTTGTATAATTATAATTTTCAAACAGAAATTTTGACATTGGTTACTTGGTGCCCATCAGTTTTATGTTAATAAAATGTTTATATCTAATAAAAAAAAATATTTTATATTTAATGCACGATTTTTCTTCTATTGTATTTCGTCACGACCTTTTTTAGATTATTATTTATTTGTAATTAATTTTTTACTTCCTCTCTCCAAAACGTCTTACATAGCACTATAACCTTTGATGAATTAGTAAATTACATGTTACCATCGTTGAATATAATTGATTACTTAAATACATTTATCACTAGTGTTATTTATATTGAAGTATCATTATATCTTAAACATTGATAGTTCGCAAACTAGTTGATTACAATAAAATATTGAACCAACTAGGATCTTCGGGTTTTTTTAAATTCTATGACGACTTGATTTAGAACTTCTTGTATTCCTAGTAGTCATTCAGGGAATTGCTTTCAAATGTAATATCGGAGAGATTTCTTATACTTTTTTCCTTTTACTTAATTTTTCGTAATTTTATATCACGTATCTTTCTCGGAAAGCTGGAGCTAAATACCGTTCTAATAGTCGATACCTTTTCATGCCTCTATGTTTTCTAAAAATTCAACGACAAATATCTCAATTCTCCAGAAAAACTCCTCAATTACGAAAATAAAATGAGAAATTCCATGCTAGATAATTACATGTTGACGAAAAATCTATATGCAATCTCAGGTATCTTAGCGGCAACACATTGTATTACTCAAACGAATGACGAAAATGGTTTTTTAATAAACCATTCATTATACTCATCTTACTGACGCGAAAAAGTACTCTAAATCTAAGTAAGACTTCTCTAGTTCTAAGTATCGAGAAGTTGTGCATTAAGCCTATTTCACATAAAGTTCATTTGATATTGACCTCCGATCCGTCAAGATCAGATACCTTTTCAAGGGCGTTTATTCAAAACACGACCCGCCGTTTTAGCTCCCCACACGCCAATGACATCGATGGACGTGCTGATTGAATGATGACTCCTTGGGCGTGTGCAGGCGTTGTGGAAGAAGGTGAAGCACGTCATGGAGATTGCACTGAAATTACACAAATAGTGTTCCTCATGATGATAAAACCCTTCTCCAATTGTGTTGCCTTTCCTTCTACGTTCATCCAATCGTGTATAGTTATACTCCGAGGAAAATTGATTTACAAGAGAAAACATAAGTTAAACTGTCTCTTTCCAACATTTGCCCATATACGGAAATACATGTCTAGTGATTAATGTTTTCGTTATCTTCAAGTAATTTATTTGCTTCGAAACATACAGACAACTAAAACTCAAAGAAGTTTTTAAATTATTCCTTCTATGAGTTTCATATATTAGATTCTACTCATAAAGAATACTTGTTGAGGAAAAGGGTGTACATCAGTTTAATTTTTTGCTATCGTTTTTTGATTTGTTCTTTGAAACTAGGAACCTATATATTGTCCTACAAGTGACTAGAAAAATTACCACACTAGTTAAACAAAACACAGAAATTACTGCTAAGACATCAAGTAATAAATATTCAAAGAGATTGAGATCCAGACTTGCTGATCTCAAGTGTGGTGCTCCGTTGTGACGGATCACGTATTCTGTCCAGAAGACAGCTCGTTCCAAAGGTTTTTGCGGCTGATCGTTAAAGATTTGCGACAAATGCTTTGCTTTTTCTCTGTACCTGCAAGAAATAGAAACATTTATAGCTGCATGACAAGGGCAATGCATGTCATAATATTGAAAGAAATTGATTCAATTCATACTTACCTATTGTTTGTAGTTATTTCGATTATTGCATTTACTATTTGGTCCTCTGTTAGATCCATTACATCTAATTCAATAGCGTATCCTTGTTGTACAGCTTTTCTTGCGTTTGTCTTCTGATCCGCAATTATAGGAAGTGCTATTAAAGGCATTCCTATGTATGTTGCCTCTTCAGTACTTAGTAATCCTCCATGAGTTATGAATGCTTTCACATTTGGATGTGCTGAAATTAAAGAGTACTTTTTGTAGGAAAGTTCATTCTTTATAAGAATTTATCCAACATTCAAAAGTATTTTCTCCGTTTTTCCTTCTGGTAGAGGCGGATTTATCATACAGGTTCTCTAGGCTTTGTCTAGGGGCAAGTCTATTGTAAATATAAATCGCGAATTTAGCGTTATTTCAATTCTTATGATTTTTAAACACTATACTCAGAATAATCTATAGTTCGATAATAACTTACATGTAATTTTTTGCTTAAAATTACAAACATATTGACATTCTATTAGTATTATAACTCGCAGCTAACTTTTTATCTT
>NNCF01125799.1:627790-670407 GCA_002313205.1 Laupala kohalensis | reverse complement strand
TATTAGTAATTTTTTTTGTACAGTTTACCCAAAATATCATTTTGCGGGTACCATTTTCCCAGGTGAACATTTTTGGACAGATTTGGGATTGAATCCAAATCGAACTTCCAAAGGATAGTTTGTTTAATTCTTGAAAAACCTTTGACAAGAGCTTCAAGACTATGTTTTGGCATCTCAGAACTGCGGACTTGACTTCCAAGACTAAAATAAATTACTCCATTAGTAGAATCGTCTAATATCTTCTGCAAATTCTGAGAAAAAGCAACAATAAATTCAAAGAAACTTAAGAATATATATTGAGTGAAGATGCTAAGATAGAAATTATTGTGAACTTACTGAGGGTAATTTTTGAATGGGTTTGATGTGCATGCCACCAACTTCTATGGTATTGGGTGTAAGAGGTCGAGGGTAATTTAGAGCTGCATTACTATTGAGAAGTAGAAGGGATGCGTTGGTTTCTATTTCTCTTAGGTTAGGGATGTTTGTATCATTTAATACTCTGGATGCTACTGCATGCATTTGAGGGAATATTACAAAATGTCTGTAGATTTCATAAACAGTTTCAGTGACTGCATTATCTAATCTTTCCCAAAAATTCATCTTGTCTGAATAACCATATAGTAATTCTGGCATATAAGAATAGAAATAAGGATTGCCAGCTCCATCACCCATCCATTGAGCTATAGTATTTGAATGAATGTGAATGGTGGGTACCCTGAATTTATTCAAGATTGCGTAAGTGCATTCCATGAAGAGTGGTTCATAAATTATTAAGTCAAACTGGTGATCCTTATTGTTCATAAGTGATTGAATTTGTGGTAGCTTCAGAAACATTTCACACATATGTATCATATTTGTCCTAATGGCGAACAGGAATGGGATTGGATGCGACTGAGTGTATTCAAATAAATTCTCAGTCATATTTTCTGAAAACAAATAACACAAGTGATTAAATGATTTTTGTTACAAAGTAATGATTGAATGAATGAATTTTTATACTGAACTTTGCTAAACTAGGTGATATATAACATCTACTATGAATGATGTTCTTATTGAACATTCCTTATTGATAATGTTAGTATTAATGCATCAAAGTATGATATTATGCTGACCTATACACATGGTCAGCAATGTTTCATGCCATAAATGGTAAGACGTGTTTTGATGATTTTGTTCACTTTGATACAAATATCAAATTTCTTGTAAGTCATAACTTTAGATTAAAGAATAAAAGTAGTTTTCTGTACTTAATTCAAGAATTCTTTTTAAAAATCTTATTATATTGAAATGTTCATATTGATATTATTTTAACAGAAAAAGTGGCATGGTATGTTCAAATATCAATATGTAATTAAACATAAGTGGCATATACATACATGAATGTTCTCCTAAATAAGTATTCCTCATGAAGTTATAAATAGTATCACTTGCATTCATTGTCATTTTCCATGATATCAGTTTATGAATCATTGATAAATGATTTTATTGGACAAATCTTTATATAGATAAATATTTAAGATATATAGAATCAAAGAAACTGTGCCTATTGAATGTCTAGAAAAGAGATTCTCACCATTTTCAACAAAGTTTTCATATGGAATATCTGTATAGTTTGGTATGGGAGTTTTCTGAGGAAAGCCACTAATCACTGTTAACTGATGGCCTCTATTCGCTAATTCTTCTAATAAGTTTTGGAAAGACATAAAATGACTTTTTCCTGGTACTGGAAACAAAGCTAAGATGCGAGCTGTTTCTCCACATCCAATAATTAGTGAAAGGATTAAGCTCCAGAGCACAAAATTCTCCATCTGTGAAAGGAAATAGATGATAATTTGATATCATGGGATATCCGAACAATACCTACATAATCTATTAGATGTACTTCATTTCATTTGTACATCATTGCAACATTTAGAAACCTACTACAGATCAGGGCTGGATTTGGTTCTGTAGGCGTTAGGCTCAACCTGTGCTTAGGCTGTCCGTGCGCAGGCGGAGAGGGTGAGGGAGAGTATTGCATGTTGCCAAAGTCAACAGGTGATGTCCAGAAATGTTTTCAAACATTAAATTTGAAAATCATATTTTAAAGCCCTTATTTGGCAAAAACCTTCAGACGAACATAAATTTTTTCTGTACGAGTTTCTGACACTGCTTTTGGAACCAGTACACGTTTTTTTTTTATTATTGAAACTTTAGCTTTATTTTTAAACATTAAAAAATTGTAATTTAGTCAAACTTGCTTGTTTGTTATATGCCTACAAAGGAAACTAATTCTATGTGAAAATGTTCAATGCAGGTCTTTGGTCATCTGTATTGCTATTTTTGTATCTTATAAACAAGGAATACTTTAATTATATGCTAATTGTTGAAATATTTTTGTGGTGCAGGATTCCTCGTATGGGCCCTTATGCGTGTGCCTAGTACTTAAATCCACTTCGGTCTCCATTAGAAATATTACACACATAAACTCATGAAATAATAATTTTTCCTATTTAATGAAACATTTACACAAAGCTTTTGGGATATGTATATGTTATGCTCACTCTGATATGAACTAACACTTCCAAATCTGGGAAAGAATTCAAATACATTTTTACAAGATAACAAATTTGTCTAGCACCTGCTCCTGATCTCTTCCAAGTTCTACTCTTTTATCACCTAAGATACATTCTAATTGTAAATTTTTTTTATTATATTTTTTGTCTGGAAACATTTTTGAATTTTGTGTGTACTACATTTTTATGAGAATTGTGCATTTACACATACTGTAACTAGTATTTCTAGTTTTGTTTACTGAGTTTATTTAAGTTAAATAAACATAAAAATGATTAATTTTGGTACTTTTTGTTGTTTCTATAGATACAAATTAATGAAAAAATTGTATATTTCTTAACATAATTTGCATTAGATTACGGACCATTTACACATTTCATGATTGAGTTCTTGTGTTTTTTTGCCGTCTCTCATTTGGCACAATATCTTGACCTATTCAATGTGTATGAAGGGGAAAATAGGGTAAAAGCAGGTAGGAGGGTCATGCCGAGAACGCTCCATTTTGAGTTGCTATAGTACTGCTATCAACCACATAGTCAGTGAAGTCGCATCTTGGCCCCTATAACCACCAATTCTGCCCAATTGCAAAGTTCCGCGTGTTTTCCCTAAATAAGAATTTATGTTTCCAATACTCGCGATTATTTGGCACGACTCAGCAAGCAGGTAGAACGTTGATAAATTTCGGTAAGAATCACAATATTTTCTCCAGATTTTGCACGTTATTTGCCCATTTTATTTATTGCATTCTCTCGTCTGGTTTGCGAGGGTGCTTGAATTAATTTCTGTGTGTGTCTGTCTAGAGGGGTCAGGGGCGATAGCCGATGTACCAAACAGATCTACATTCAAGATTTCCCCGAGAGACTTCAATCTACTTCCAGAGGAGGAGATTCAAGAAATGAAATCTTGAAAAGAACGGGAGAAAACCAGCCTTATAACATTAATAACAAAAATAAAAAGAAAGAAACAACGGGAGAAAACCAACATACACGCATAATCCACCTTAGCACGTAGGTACGTGTGAAACTGGCACTTGAGCGCATACAGCTTAGTGTACCGCGTAGTTCCCGTATCTCCAGTATGGGGACATGTCTCAAGTCTTCCGGGGTTAGGTCTGAGTGGAAATGGTGTACAATTTGTGGAAAGGGAAAGAATGGTATACTGGTTAACTCCCTTGCAATCAGTGAAGGAGTCCTGGATCCCAGTTCGTCTTTTGAATGTTATCACACATCTTCAAAGTTATCCACGTGTTGCTTCTCGGAAGAAATATATAATGTAATTTTCCTATTACGAGAAGAAAAACCTAAACTCAAATAATATATAAACTGAAAATAATACAATTATACAACATAAATTCAGNCTTGCAATCAGTGAAGGAGTCCTGGATCCCAGTTCGTCTTTTGAATGTTATCACACATCTTCAAAGTTATCCACGTGTTTCTTCTCGGAAGAAATATATAATGTAATTTTCCTATTACGAGAAGAAAAACCTAAACTCAAATAATTTATAAACTGAAAATAATACAATTATACAACATAAATTCACGAATATTTTTCAACTGCTTATCCATTTTCTTTTGTCATCATCTCTTACTAGCTAAGTCCTGATTGTTTTGTGCATGTGATTGAGCGCAATTTATGTTGCAGAGTCCATTTTAAATATTAATTCTAGTATTTTACTTATTCGTGAGCAAAAGATAGAAATGAGGAAAAAACAAATATATTCTCCGGATTTAATCAGCAATAACTTAATTTTGAAGCGAGAACACTTTTTTTTGTATACTTAAGTGTCAAGTAAATATTTATCCCTTCTTGCAAATATTTCACGTGTGATTATTGCTTTATAATAATAATAAATTTATCGTCAAAAAAGCAGTACAAATTGTGTATGACTACGTGGAGGACAATAAACTAAAGTATTGAAATATAATTTTCCTTTTCTGATGTCATGAGGATTAATAAATGTAAATTCTTTGTGTAAAGTAATTTTCGTGTCAAATTTTACTGATTTGCGTTCTTCATTTTTGTACTTCTTACATTCTGCTTGATCAAGATTAGAATGTCGTTGTAAATTAACCATAACATACTTTAATATTTTGTGGCGTATCAAGTGTTTGGCGAATCCCCCACTATCCACATAAAGATACAAATATTCCGATTCTGAATTGAAAAGTGACGAGGATCTGTGAGAACAACATTTTTTCCGCCGCATCACTGTGACTTGCGACTTCGCAGTGACGCTCTTGCCAACGCTCCAGCTGTTGGCCGTGCAGCTGCTCGCAGCTACTTGTTCCCGATCAGCCTATGTGAATAACCCTGGAGTAGGCACACGAGGAGTGCAGTGGTCGTGAACAACAATGGATGGTACTATGGATGCGATTCTTGCTCCATATTTGTTATTTATGTTTTACGATGTTCTTTCTTACTTGTGAGGCATAGTTTTCTTCACGGTGATTGCATACCAGGTGTTACCCCACACTTGACACCAACAACAGACTTCAGAACTTTTTGTGTTCATTTACCTAAATTTCCTCGTAGTCAGTGTCAAGAACTTACTGCCTACATCCAAATCGAGGCTAGTAATGCATTACATATTTCAGGATGCGAAATCAGTAGCTTCTGATTATGGTTCATGGTTTTGTCCCACTCTCCCCTTACACATTAAAGGAATTTTCCCCGGAGTTTAATATATTCTTTTATGGAATATTTGCTGTGTTGAAATTATTTTTGTCGCAAAATTTATTTATAAAATTCTTCAAACTTGTATTTTATGTCATACTTCTTTACACTATCCGTTCTGGTTCATCACTTATCGAAATTATGTTGCAATCAGTACACATTCGGATAGTTGAGCCATAAATCAAAGGTGGATCTAAAATTCAAAATACTTACAATTAATGCGTGGTCTTTCCCAATGCTAAGCGAGATTTCTCGAGTCACTGTGAAGAAACGTTTTTGCAGTTCAATTTATAGAAGAGAAGAAGATTAGTGTGTAACTAAGGTGACCGAGCGATATAAAATCGAGATAACAGAATTTATCTCACTCAGAGCTGTGTGGCTATATCTCGTGGCCATACTTAAGATAAACTCTCTTTGGTGTTTGTGTATTTTCAACTGAATCTAAATGACAAACTAATACTTCAAGAAGTTTAGTGTCAGAGTCCTAGAGAGGTGAGTAGGAGAGGGGAGTAGCTCATTTCAACTTTTTTTCAGAAACGGTAATTTAAAAACTACAGGCGATAAAATATTAACTATTCATTTACGACAACAATTTCCATTTATATGGTACTAAAAGTGTTATTCATCGCCATCATTGGGCTCTCTCCCCCCCTCCTTCCCTTCAGTAGCTGTGACACTGAACGTCCATCAGCTGCAGCTGCCGATCCGCTCACTCTATGGAGAGTTTGTCTTGAGCAGGGCTGCGAGATCCAGCCACAGAGCTCGGAGATAAATTCTCTTATCTCCATTTCAAATCGCTCGGTCATCTTCTTATCTTAGTCAATTGAATGAATGCTCACTAATCTCCCTATGTTCTATATATTTCATTGCAACAACGTTTCTACACAGTGACTCGAGAAATATTGCCGAGTATTGGGAAGGGCCGCACAGCAATCGTAAGTATTTTACATTTTATATTCACTTTTGATTTATTATTGATTTATATATTCATATAAGTTTAGTTTTATATGTACTCAACCTTCGCACGGTTGTGTACAATAATTCTGTAGCTCCATCCGTGCCCGGGTTTTTATCCGGTTTTCCTTCGGGTAGAGGCGGATGTTTTATTCAGTCCACCTAGGCTCTCGCCTAGAGACTCGAATTTAGAGTTATTTAATAGTTACGATTTATAAAAAATTATTTCCGAATTATCTCTAGTTTGCTACTAATACTTACTTCTGAAATAACTTTGTTGTTGATGAATGAAATACAAATCTGTCGCTGTCATGTGAATATTACAACGCGTACCGAAAATACACAAAAATCAAAGAGAGTTTATCTTAAGTATGGCCACGAGATATAGCCACGCTAAATCCACCTCTGCCTCAGGGCCCTCGATCGGAATTGATGGGATGGTCACTCGCTGACTTACGGAGAGTAAATTAGTTTATTGTTCTCCACGGGGATATACGCAGTTTGTAAATGCTCTTTTGACAATAAATTCATTTATTTATTATTTATGGCTCAACTGTCCGAATGCGTAATTTCGATAAGTGATGAACCAGAACGGAATGGACGACGTTCAAGTCCACCTATTTCTGGAATACTTATTAAATTAACTTTGAGAACATGCAGTCCATGCCAATTTAAATGTAATTAAAATGTATTCATTTATAGGTAGATACTACAATGACGATATCATAGGAGTAGACGTCTTGTTCCGTTCTTACGAACGTAGTTTTAAATTATTCGTCTTCTTCTATAATGACAGGTGAATGAGACGTTTTCAGTTCCGTAGGGATATTGGTTGAGATAAATTATCGAACGAGACCTCTCTACAGTAGTTTCAATACTTACTCAACTCCATATTCGAGGGAGTTAGACTTTTCATTAAGAACGAACTGAAAAAAATGGAAACATTCTTATCTTTTTCCATTATCATCAACAATATCTTGAATAACAAGACACATATATAAGCAGATAAATGTTTAAATTTAACGTTTCGTCAATGGAATGATAACAATTACAATTCCTAAAAAACGATCTTGCCAAGCTTTCTCATCACAGAATCCCAAAAACACGAAGGTCGAGCGAAGACTGGAAATATGGAGAGAATAGAATAATGTCTTCTCGTTTTTCATGAAAAAGATTTTAATTCCGTCTTTTTTAGCCGTTGACCTAACACGATAAGAAACGAATCCGACACTCACACAATTAACCTCCGCGACGAAGTAACCGGATCCCGGTCATCCGATCCGGTTTTTCGGGCCTTTCAAGACGTTTCATTTAAGAAGAGTTTTCCAAAATTTTCGATATTCATAAATCAGGAGCAGAATTAAAATTTCCATTAAGCCTATTCGCACAATTTTAAGACGTACAAATTTTTTAAGAGAAGGGGAAAATCAGAATTCTAGATCAGAAAATGATAACACCTCGGAGGAAGAGGACTACGACGAAGCAGAAAATGAGAGAAGACATAGCAAGAAGTAGAGACGGTGGTGTAGTGAGAAAATATCTCGAAAAAGAAAGACTGAAAATAAAATATCGAAGAGTCATTCACATTCGAGAATGACGTCTCGCACGAGGAGCGAGAGAGGGCGAGCGAAGTGTCCGGATAGTGTAACGAAGTATGACAAAATACAAGTTTGAAGAATTTTGTAAATAAATTTTGCGACAAAAATAATTTCAACACAGCAAATATTCCATAAAAGAATATATTAAACTCCGGGGAAAATTCCTTTAATGTGTAAGGGGAGAGTGGGACAAAACCATGAACCATAATCAGAAGCTACTGATTTCGCATCCTGAAATATGTAATGCATTACTAGCCTCGATTTGGATGTAGGCAGTAAGTTCTTGACACTGACTACGAGGAAATTTAGGTAAATGAACACAAAAAGTTCTGAAGTCTGTTGTTGGTGTCAAGTGTGGGGTAACACCTGGTATGCAATCACCGTGAAGAAAACTATGCCTCACAAGTAAGAAAGAACATCGTAAAACATAAATNGGAGCGCTGGCAAGAGCGTCACTGCGAAGTCGCAAGTCACAGTGATGCGGCGGAAAAAATGTTGTTCTCACAGATCCTCGTCACTTTTCAATTCAGAATCGGAATATTTGTATCTTTATGTGGATAGTGGGGGATTCGCCAAACACTTGATACGCCACAAAATATTAAAGTATGTTATGGTTAATTTACAACGACATTCTAATCTTGATCAAGCAGAATGTAAGAAGTACAAAAATGAAGAACGCAAATCAGTAAAATTTGACACGAAAATTACTTTACACAAAGAATTTACATTTATTAATCCTCATGACATCAGAAAAGGAAAATTATATTTCAATACTTTAGTTTATTGTCCTCCACGTAGTCATACACAATTTGTACTGCTTTTTTGACGATAAATTTATTATTATTATAAAGCAATAATCACACGTGAAATATTTGCAAGAAGGGATAAATATTTACTTGACACTTAAGTATACAAAAAAAGTGTTCTCGCTTCAAAATTAAGTTATTGCTGATTAAATCCGGAGAATATATTTGTTTTTTCCTCATTTCTATCTTTTGCTCACGAATAAGTAAAATACTAGAATTAATATTTAAAATGGACTCTGCAACATAAATTGCGCTCAATCACATGCACAAAACAATCAGGACTTAGCTAGTAAGAGATGATGACAAAAGAAAATGGATAAGCAGTTGAAAAATATTCGTGAATTTATGTTGTATAATTGTATTATTTTCAGTTTATAAATTATTTGAGTTTAGGTTTTTCTTCTCGTAATAGGAAAATTACATTATATATTTCTTCCGAGAAGAAACACGTGGATAACTTTGAAGATGTGTGATAACATTCAAAAGACGAACTGGGATCCAGGACTCCTTCACTGATTGCAAAGGAGTTAACCAGTATACCATTCTTTCCCTTTCCACAAATTGTACACCATTTCCACTCAGACCTAACCCCGGAAGACTTGAGACATGTCCCCATACTGGAGATACGGGAACTACGCGGTACACTAAGCTGTATGCGCTCAAGTGCCAGTTTCACACGTACCTACGTGCTAAGGTGGATTATGCGTGTATGTTGGTTTTCTCCCGTTGTTTCTTTCTTTTTATTTTTGTTATTAATGTTATAAGGCTGGTTTTCTCCCGTTCTTTTCAAGATTTCATTTCTTGAATCTCCTCCTCTGGAAGTAGATTGAAGTCTCTCGGGGAAATCTTGAATGTAGATCTGTTTGGTACATCGGCTATCGCCCCTGACCCCTCTAGACAGACACACACAGAAATTAATTCAAGCACCCTCGCAAACCAGACGAGAGAATGCAATAAATAAAATGGGCAAATAACGTGCAAAATCTGGAGAAAATATTGTGATTCTTACCGAAATTTATCAACGTTCTACCTGCTTGCTGAGTCGTGCCAAATAATCGCGAGTATTGGAAACATAAATTCTTATTTAGGGAAAACACGCGGAACTTTGCAATTGGGCAGAATTGGTGGTTATAGGGGCCAAGATGCGACTTCACTGACTATGTGGTTGATAGCAGTACTATAGCAACTCAAAATGGAGCGTTCTCGGCATGACCCTCCTACCTGCTTTTACCCTATTTTCCCCTTCATACACATTGAATAGGTCAAGATATTGTGCCAAATGAGAGACGGCAAAAAAACACAAGAACTCAATCATGAAATGTGTAAATGGTCCGTAATCTAATGCAAATTATGTTAAGAAATATACAATTTTTTTATTAATTTGTATCTATAGAAACAACAAAAAGTACCAAAATTAATCATTTTTATGTTTATTTAACTTAAATAAACTCAGTAAACAAAACTAGAAATACTAGTTACAGTATGTGTAAATGCACAATTCTCATAAAAATGAAGTACACACAAAATTCAAAAATGTTTCCAGACAAAAAATATAATAAAAAAAATTTACAATTAGAATGTATCTTAGGTGATAAAAGAGTAGAACTTGGAAGAGATCAGGAGCAGGTGCTAGACAATTTTGTTATCTTGTAAAAATGTATTTGAATTCTTTCCCAGATTTGGAAGTGTTAGTTCATATCAGAGTGAGCATAACATATACATATCCCAAAAGCTTTGTGTAAATGTTTCATTAAATCGGAAAAATTATTATTTCATGAGTTTATGTGTGTAATATTTCTAATGGAGACCGAAGTGGATTTAAGTACTAGGCACATGCATAAGGGTCCATACGAGGAATCCTGCACCACAAAAAAATTCCAACAATTAGCATATAATTAAAGTATTCAATGTTTTTAAGATACAAAAATAGCAATACAGATAACCAAAGACCTGCATTGAACATTTTCACATAGAATTAGTTTCCTTTGTAGGCATATAACAAACAAGCAAGTTTGACTAAATTACAATTTTTTAATGTTTAAAAATAAAGCTAAAGTTTCAATAATAAAAAAAAAACGTGTACTGGTTCCAAAAGCAGTGTCAGAAACTCGTACAGAAAAAATTTATGTTCGTCTGAAGGTTTTTGCCAAATAAGGGCTTTAAAATATGATTTTCAAATTTAATGTTTGAAAACATTTCTGGACATCACCTGTTGACTTTGGCAACATGCAATACTCTCCCTCACCCTCTCCGCCTGCGCACGGACAGCCTAAGCACAGGTTGAGCCTAACGCCTACAGAACCAAATCCAGCCCTGATCTGTAGTAGGTTTCTAAATGTTGCAATGATGTACAAATGAAATGAAGTACATCTAATAGATTATGTAGGTATTGTTCGGATATCCCATGATATCAAATTATCATCTATTTCCTTTCACAGATGGAGAATTTTGTGCTCTGGAGCTTAATCCTTTCAATAATTATTGGATATGGAGAAACAGCTCGCATCTTAGCTGTGTTTCCAGTACCAGCAAAAAGTCATTTTATCTCTTTCCAAAACTTATTAGAAGAATTAGCGAAGAGAGGCCATCAGTTAACAGTGATTAGTGGCTTTCCTCAGAAAACTCCCATACCAAACTATACAGATATTCCATATGAAAACTTCTTTGAAAATGGTGAGTTTCTTTTATTTATACATTTCATAAGCAGTTTCTTTGATTCTATAACTCTTAAACTCTTAGAAATAGTTGTTCAACAAACATTTATCAATGATTCAAAAGCTGAGATCATTTAAGATGATTAATCACGCGAGTGATAATATTTATAATTTCTTTATTCTTAAGGAATACTCATTCTGGAGAATATTCATAAATATTTGTGCCTTTTGTGTTGTACTACATATTGATACTCACAGGATATACAGTAATTCTTGAATTAAAAAGCTTCAAGTATAATATTTAAATATAAGAAGATTTAAACAAAATATAGCTTGGATTGTATACAGAACTTCCTATGTTCTTTATTCTTGTAATCCGTAATATAATGTAGATGAAATTCTGAATTAATGTTGGAGTAAACAAAACCAAGTAAATCCTTACCGTTTATGATCAGAGTTGAATGAAATGTAGCTGACCATGTATATAATACTACTATGCACTAATACTAAAATTAATGAATTAAAATATATCCAATAAAAACAATATTCACTTCAGATGTACAATATCAAATTTGTACATATAAATATAAATCTACACAAAAAACCTATGAGTATTAAACACAGAACCATAAGTTTATTTAATTCATTGCCAACTAAACAAAAATTTTAACTTATCAGAAAATAGCTATAAAGAAGAAATTAAAGAAATGAGTTACGAATAATGTGTAGATATTTGCATATATATAATGTGTTTCTGTAAATAGATTAAATTTGTTTGAGTCAAAAATTTAGGAACACCACCTTACTTAATATTACAATATAACTTAATTTACTTAATTACTTAATATTGGAATAAAAAATTCATTCATTCATAATAACAAATGTTAAAAAATTATTATTATCTTTTTCAGAAAATACAAGGATTAATTCATTTCAACATACTGAATCGCATCCAATCCTATTCATGTATTTCATGAGGCCAGTTATGATAGACAACTGTGAATCATTCCTTAAGCTACCACAAATTCAATCATTTATGAACAATAAGAATCACCAGTTTGACTTAATAATTTATGAACCATTCTTCATGGAATGCACTTACGCAATCTTGAATAAATTCAGGGTACCCACAATTCACATTAGTTCCAATACTATCACTCAATGGATGGGCGATGGAGTTGGCAATCCTTATTTCTACTCCTACATGCCAGAATTGCTCCTTGGATATACTGATAAAATGAATTTTTGGCAGAGATTAGAGAATTCAATTACCCACACTGTGTATGAACTTCACAGACATTTTGTAATATTCCCTCAAATGCATGCAGTAGCATCCAGAGTATTAAATGATACAAACATCCCGAACCTAAGAGAAATAGAAACCAACACATCCCTTCTACTTCTCAATAGTAATGGCGCTCTAAATTACCCTCGACCTCTTACACCCAATACCATAGAAGTTGGTGGCATGCACATCAATCCCATTCAAAAATTACCCTCAGTAAGTTCACAATAATTTCTATCTTAGCATTTATACTCATTATATATTCTTAAGTTTCTTTGAATTCATTGTTGCTTTTTCTCAGAATTTGCAGAAGATATTAGACGATTCTACTAATGGAGTAATTTATTTTAGTCTTGGAAGTCATATCCGCAGCTCTGAGATGCCAAAACATAGTCTTGATGCTCTTGTCAAAGGTTTTTCAAGAATTAAACAAACTATCCTTTGGAAGTTCGATTTGGATTCAATCCCAAATCTGTCCAATAATGTTCACCTGGGAAAATGGTACCCGCAAAACGATATTTTGGGTAAACTGTACAAAAAAATTTACTAATACTTTTAAATGTTGGATATATTCTTATAAAGAATAAACTTTCCTATAAAATGTACTCTTTAATTTCAGCACATCCAAATGTGAAAGCATTCATAACTCATGGAGGATTACTAAGTACTGAAGAGGCAACATACATAGGAATGCCTTTAATAGCACTTCCTGTAATGGCGGATCAGAAGACAAACGCAAGAAAAGCTGTACAACAAGGATACGCTATTGAATTAGATGTAATGGATCTAACAGAGGACCAAATAGTAAATGCAATAATCGAAATAACAACAAACAATAGGTAAGTATGAATTGAATCAATTTCTTTCAATATTATGACATGCATTGCCCTGTCATGCAGCTATAAATGTTTCTATTTCTTGCAGGTACAGAGAAAAAGCAAAGCATTTGTCGCAAATCTTTAAAGATCAGCCGCAAAAACCTTTGGAACGAGCTGTCTTCTGGACAGAATACGTGATCCGTCACAACGGAGCACCACACTTGAGATCAGCAAGTCTGGATCTCAATCTCTTTGAATATTTATTACTTGATGTCTTAGCAGTAATTTCTGTGTTTTGTTTAACTAGTGTGGTAATTTTTCTAGTCACTTGTAGGACAATATATAGGTTCCTAGTTTCAAAGAACAAAAACAAATCAAAAAACAATAGCAAAAAATTAAACTGAGGTACACCATTTTCCTCAACAAGTATTCTTTATGATTAGAATCTAATATATGAAACTCATAGAAGGAATAATTTAAAAACTTTTTTTTAGTTTTTTTTGTTTATGCTTATATTAAGCGCTGATACTGTAGTACCCTGACAGATAGCGTTTCTTGAGAAAATAAACAAAACTCTAAATATCTGTGTATTGGAAATTTTTTTGGTGTATGCAATGTGTCTATTTCTTAACAAAGTGATGCTAATGTGACAAACTTAAAATAAGAGTGAGAATTGTTTTTGCTTATTGAGAGAAACATTTCATATACAGTGTGTATTGAGTTCTTAATACAGAAGTTCAGATGACATATTATCCTAATTCCATATTTTATTATAAACTATGACCATTTTTGAACAATCAAAATACAAATTTATTTTGCTATTTTAAATGGATTACATTTTGACTCAAGAATGTTTTATCATTTGGTAAGCAAATAGTAATATCAAAAAATAGTGTAGTAACAGAACATTTGAACATAAAACAAATGCTAAGTATTAACTCTTTAAAAAGACAAAATTTGGAGGATAATGAAAACCACTCGTTTCCTTTGCCATTTCGTACTTAAGAAATCACAGTATTATTTTCTAAACTCCTACTGTAACATGTTGTTCTCAGATCATTCATTCTCACTATACAAAATGCAAGGAAGTTGAACAGTGAAAGAGCTATATTTAACTTTTCTTGGAATTTTTTTTTTACATTTATCTTACCCTTTACACTACTAACATAGGTTTCTTATCATATTTATAATTTTGTAATTCTTTTTCCTGTCTTTAGCAACTTCATCTGTACATATAAAAGCAAAAAATCATTAATCACTGACTAAACACGAAATCTCAGAAACTTCAAAGCATACAAACTTGAAATTTGGCAGGTAGGTTTCTTTTTAGTGTGTTGACATGTGCTGAGAAACGATTTTACAAAAATCCATTGCTAAGGGGGTGAAATGGGGGTTGGAATGTTTTATGTATAAATCCCATGATAAGTCTAGCGTGTCTACAGCAATTTCAACTAAACGTGATACGCAGATTACTGACTTTATGACAACAAGTACTATGGGGGTAAGATGTAGATAGGAAGGGGGGTGAGAAGGGAATGAGATGTAAAACTAATGGAAAAATCCGATATTAGATTCGAAACCATACTTTTCGATGGTGTTGGGATTAATAAACACTTCGCAGATACCTCCTAAGTTAACAATCGGTCCACATTGCAGATAATATACCTCTAGCATCCTTGAAGACGTAAAAGTTCACAATCAGTCCGTATGTACTCCAGTATCCCTAGGGAAGGGGATGCCAGAAAAGATATCAAACATGACATACCTGTGATAAGTCCATAACTTTCGGCGTCGCTGAGTTGATAGTGAAATCTCGATATTGTGTACGTATGAACTCAGCCCTCATGAAACAAAGAACCTCTAGAATGAGGATGGAAATGGGTTTATCGATAAAAATAATTGATAACTAATATTGAAATATTAAAAAAATAAAAATGCATCAGATAGGTAGTTTTAGGGTTGACGAGATGTTTCGATGCCTTTATGTTCAAGATGAGATCACATTGTGTGTTTACAGCTGAGGGCAAAAAGGTTGAATTGTAAAAATAACATAAAAAAGACCAATATTAGGGTCGAGTCCATGGTTATTGTGTATTCTGAGGAGAATAATTGTATTTCCAATGACATTATGAACACTTCAGACCACATGAGGTGTACGATGCCCCTGAGGTGGGTGTTGGGAAGAGAAGAACACAAAATATTATCAAAATTGTCCGCTAAGAAAGATTTTATAAAAATTCTCCCTTAAGGGTGTGAAATGGGAAATTGGTGTTTTCTAAAACCTGTATTTTGAATTACATAGGAGAAAATAGATGGAGGCACCAATTCTATCAAATCTCCAACATTACTGGATACATTAGCTTCTTCCACATTAAAACATAGCAAAAGTAGAAGTAAGAAACAAGATTATTGATGGTTTCAATATTTTTTAGTTCAAATTTAAAATGCAACAATATCTTAAAAATTCGGAAACTCAAAATAATATTACGGTTGGGTACAATCATAGCGTTAAGGTGGGGTAGAGGGATGTTGGCCATGATGTGTGTTGCGCCAAGTTTCACGCAGTATTTTTTAAAACTCAAATCTTCCTATAGTACCTACATGTTCCTTGTGTTCCCAGCATGGGAGCCGCCTTGGGTCACTTATCTCCTGAATGGGGACAAAACCCAGGTCCACCAGAATAGGCCAGGTTGATGTTGTGTATGGGTTTGAGGAGTCGAGGAGGGTGTTGTATTGGATAGAACACCTGCGGCCAGAGCAGGAGATCTCAGGTTCATGTCGTGGTCCGTTGCAATTTTCACCTGGCAGAAAAAAAATGAACACAGTATGTTTTATAAAGTGTGTTATACCTTAAGGTTAGTCACAGGAAATTGTGACTCAGAGAGAATACAGATCAATGTGGAAGGAATAATTCAGTCAGTGTGTCAAAATTTGATAACATAGAAAATTAATTTATCAAAATGAGAAAGGTGTAGTTCAAGCACTCGTGAATTGATTATATACATTTTAAATCTCAACACTTTTCATCAATTTTTACATGCTACTTTATCATAGCAAATTTTAATACAACAATATGTCTTGAAGGAAAATTGATGAAGAATAATTCAGTGCGGACAACATAATAGGGAGACATTCTTCAGATAGATGTTCTCAAAATTTTTGAAATAACATGGCTCGAGTCCTCCTAAGGGGATAAGAGATTTACACTGAGCCAAAAGAAATGTTTAAGATAAAAAAAAGGATTTTTTAAAAACTGTCTAACAGGAGTCAAAACGGAGATAAAATTTAAAATTTCCAGACATTTTTATGAGAGTTAAGTCTAATATAAAGTTTGGGTCAAGCTCACTGTATGGATAGTGCTTTCTCCACATAAAAATCGAACTTCTTCTCAATTTTGAGCATATGAATCATTTCTCATATCCTGTTCCATTTAAAATATCCAGGAAGTGTATATGATACAGGGTCTGTTAGGCCTTACGCTCTGTGGCGGGAAGCAGTCATGGAATTTCTTTGTATTTCTAGGTTTGTGCCATACATCCGACTGAAGTAGGATGGACCAGTTTAAATGAATAAGGTTTAAATTCTGTAACAACTGATGAAAATTCCAAACTTATTTTCTTGGATGGAAGTTGGAGTGAAAAATCGAACCCCCATCTGGGTACTCCCAAGGTAGACAGTTTGATGTTTTTGTTACTCGTGAAGAAAGGATGTTACAATATTTTGTTTTGAAAGGGGTGAAATGTATTTTTTATTATCACATTCTCTCACTAGTTATTTTGTTCCTACCAGATTTTATAATGTAAACATGCTATTTCTGTCTACATAGATTTATAATAAAGGGTAAATCACTTGGCATGGTAGCCCCATCCTGGCCCAGATTTTTCTCCGTTTTTCCTTCGGGTAGAGGCGGATTTCTTATACAGGTTCTCTAGGCTTTGTCTAGGGGCGTGTTTATTGTAACAATAAATCGTGAATTTAGTGTTTTTTCAACTCTTATGATTTTTAAACACTATACTCAGAATAATCTATAGTTCGATAATAACTTGTACATGTAAATTTACAAACATATTTGTGTTAAATTACAAACATATTGACATTCTATTAGTATTATAACTCGCAGCTAACTTTTTGTCTTATCTAGGAACTTATGCTGAATTTTTTTGAATCCGCCTCTGCCTTAGGGCCCTTGATCGGAATTGATGGGATGGTCCCTTGCTTGCTTCCGGAGAGTAAAATAGTTTATTGTCCTCCACGTGGTCATACGCAGTCTGTACTGTTTTTTTGACAATAAATTTATTATTATTATTATTATCACAACAATAAAAACTCTTGTGCAAAGGCTTGTTGGGTCAGCCAGTTTAATAACATAATTTAAGCTAATAGTCAAGTTAGCAAACTTATTTCAACAATTATTTTTTTTTAAGTCACAATGACGTCTGGACTGAAAATACATCGTTACTCCAAACTTCACGTTAACATCAAGAGCTACATTTGCTCAGAAAATGTGATTAATGATTAATAAGTGCATTGAAATGTAACGAATGGTATCAACATAATGTTGAAATATAAACGTAGGCTTCCGCGGCCTTTGTCAGTGTGAACTTGTCTGACCGGTACAAGTAGATACAACTACCATCGTTTCGGCCATCAATCTGTGGCCGCCTTCAGGGCAATGTCAGAGTCATACAGACCTAAGTACGACAGCAACTTAGGTCTGTGCATTGCCCTGAAGAAGGCCACTGCATGATGGCCGAAACGTTGGTAGTTGTATCTATTAAGACGCGGTTTGTCCGGGACAGACACGTTCATATAATGTTGAAATGAATGCTAATGTCAATTTAAAGTTAAGGACCCCAAATCTGAACACTATGAGTACATCATTGGCTTTCTGATTTGACTGTAAGATTTAAACTCTCAGGTTTCAAATATTTTGTTTTATTTCAGAAGTGAATTTGGTATTTCAAAGGTAAATTTACAATATACTTAAAGTTCACATTAAATGGTTATCAATTTCACGGTTTTAAATGTGAGTTGCATAATACGTGTTCCAAATATTCTGCCCAACTGACATGAAGATGAATTATCGTAGAATTACTTCTGTGAATCACAGTTACGCAATCCTTACTATTTGGAACCAGAATTTTATTTGTCATTTATTCTAATAGGTGTCCTATTTACCTACAACTCAAATTAAGGAGGAACTCACCCATACAATTACTTCTT
Organism: Laupala kohalensis; assembly: GCA_002313205.1. Lineage (NCBI taxonomy): Eukaryota > Metazoa > Arthropoda > Insecta > Orthoptera > Trigonidiidae > Laupala > Laupala kohalensis. The sequence continues at coordinate 651,840 of NNCF01125799.1, read as the reverse complement.
CCTCTTCAGTTTTGTGTTAATACACAATTGTTGAAAATTCACTTCCTTGACCCCTAAAGTCACGTAGTTTGGACAATCTACCTCATGTATTGAATATTCTTAGTAATAATTATTACGCTATTTTATTATATACAATTATAATATATTCACTGACTGACTGACTGCTGCAATCTTTTTTGTGTACAGGTAACTCATTACTTCTTCTTTATTACTTTCTCATATACGTAGTATATAGAAAGTTTTGTAATCGTGAAATAATTCGAAAGAGATTTCGACGGAAATATCTGTTTTGGCGATTCCAGATTCTGAAAAAGTTGTTTTTGGTATAACGTCCGTCCATCTGCGAGCAGCGATTCTGAGTAAACAGATGAACCAATTTGATTCACATTTCGTATTTATGGTAGAATTTACTTGTTGTCAATGCACATGCTCTATTTTTTTTTAAAGAAAGTATTTTACATGAAGGTTAAAGTACTCTTTTAAATGTCTCTTTTGAAAACGGCTCCAACAATTTTGCTCAAATTTTCTGTTCGTAAAGTATAATTAGTATGCATTACATCAATATTGTGTGTGTTTCTTTATTTATTTTTTATTTTGGTGTGTGGGGCTTTAGGGCTCGTCAACATCGAGGTCATTAGAGCCCATTATGGTATTTATAAGACTTGATATGTCGCTATATGTATTGAAATAATATTCTGAATATTTATTTTATTTTCAAATTTATGACAGCAAATAAAAGACAAATTTCAAAGTTCACCTAGCAACTTTGAGCATGAATAGAGCATTGAAAGACTACCAAAATATAGAGGACCACACCAGAAATGACCCTTTCACTATAGAATTTTTTCTCACTTCAGGCTGCAGACGGGGAAACTTATATGAGAAAGTATGTGCAATGGTTCTGCACCACTAGTTTTCTGTATGTGCACAAAATGTATATTTTTAAATTACCGATTCTTTTTGAGGAGTGGAGGGTGGGGGATCACACATGAATCAAAACCACTGATCAAAAATAAAGTAATAAAGTGAGCCATGATAACAACTTGGTGCAGACATGCTCGCTTACAATTATTAGTTCTTATTCTGATTAATTTTGTACTTTTATAATAGAAATAATTAATTTCAAGTTCAAAAATTATGAACATAGCAAAGTATACATGCAAACCATGACAATAATATATAATGGAATAAGTCAATTTTATGAAAAATTAAATTTGTATCACAAGGGAGAAACTGATCAAAATAAAACCTTTTAAATCTTAATTTTCTTTTATTATTATGGATCCTAATTAAGTTCAAGGATTCAATTCAGGTTCCTTACAGTTACAAATTCTCTCTCACTAGTAGTAGTTTGCAAGAATGATGAGTTTTGTTACATGTCACTATTTACATAATTTACTTTCATACATATGATTTTGTTTCAAAAACTTGTCATAAATATAATAAAACAAGTCAAGTCCTAATTGGCTGATGAGAGAAACATTTAGAATAGTTGGTATTTCTTTTTAATAAAGAAACATGATTTTTCCGATTTTTCATTTATATAGGTCAAGTTTTTTCATGGTTATATATGACATCCCTACTGAATATTAAAGAAACATGAAATACTGAACTAACTATTCTTCCTTCAAAATATATTCATGGACATCACAATGCACCGAAGGAAAATTTTCAAAGAACAATTGAGGAATTGATATTGAAAAGAAGTGCCACAAGGTTCAATATTTTGTTTTTGATATGGAAACATTCATTGCACTGAAAAGATGGCAAGTATCCTTCTCCTCATCTCTTGAGGTTGCAAAAGATGTTGAGCTTTGACTGAGATGAATACAGCAGTGCAAGAGTTTTATCCCATTTCTTATTTTGATGCCAAACATCACTAATTTTATTAAGACCATTTATAAATTAAATACAAACAATGTTTACTCACAAAATAGAAATAAATTTCCAGGATTAAATAGCTTGTTATTCCTCCATAGTACACAATTGCTTTTCCCCACCTTCTTTTATGCTCTTGCCTCCTTTTCAGTGTCAATCCCTTAATTGGTTTGAATAAAGGATGAGAAGTCTTAGGCAAAAGTATACTTCATTCAAGTCTTCTACTGATCATGAAAGCATGGACTAGTGCACCACTCAATAAATCCATTTTCCACTAGTTCATCTTGATAATGTCACAACAAAGTAAGCAACAGCTTACGCTACCTACCAACATTTCTCGATAGTTTGTTGAAAAATAACCAGCATTTTCCAATATGGTGGTCTGTTAGTGGCTAACATTCTCAGTAAAGAGTTTATGAAGTTCTTGAAGTAGCCCACTTCTGAATGATGAAATTTCATGGATTTTTAATGTATAACATGGATAAGAAAACATGGATAATAAAAATTTCACATATTTTAGTAATGTAAATCAGAATGAAAATATATTAGCAACACATTTAACTGATTGGCAAAAAATCATGAAGCCATCTTGATGATTTTTTAAGATTGTTATTTACTGCCTTACCATGTTTTCTTCAACATAGTTTTACATAAGTAAAAACCAATAATACAAGATAGAAATTCATGATAATTTATAGTATTTAAGAAGTACAAACACTCATCTTGAGAGGACAAAATAAATTATCAGTTTTTATTAGCTATTTCGGCTTCATAATCAAATTAAATTTTTAAAAAAATTAAACAAGTATCTCAGGAAATTTATAAGTATTTCTCAAAACAAAAACAAAAACTTCATGATTTTTTTCAAAAATGTAAATAAGATGAATAAATTAGTTTATAATTCAACAGTTTATTGTTTACATTGTCAGGAAGGTCCCATTAAGACGGGCAACGCAAACACAATATGATACTATAATACAAAATATACAGCAAGCCCTCAGGCGTAGGAGAAAGTACATAAAGGGTAGGTACAAGGCAGCAAGCAACTACGACTAGAGGGCGATAGAATCACTATGATAAGCCAGGGCGAGGTTTGCCAGTTTCCGGACTGGTCTCCTCGTTCATAGGTTCATCTGGAGGGCCACTAGGTGCACCACGACCAGGAGATGGACTATCCACAGGTCGGAATGTAAATCCTGGAGAATCGGCACTAGAGAGAGAATCTGGAGTGCCGACGGAGCTCAATGACCCAGGAAGAGGACTGGCTGCTGCGTCTGGCCTGAGAAAATAAAAATGAATCTCCAGTCCTCAAATACACACTCTAAGAAAATCAGTTAGATGAATATAATAATTTTACTCCAGGTTTGCAACATTTGCTTCACAGTAAAACACATGAAGTAATGAAATAATTAACTTCATAAAATTTTAGCTTAACCCATTCATTACGCATGATGGAATATCCCGTCATGGCTCTTCCACCTCCACACGCCGATGACAGGGAAATCCCACCGTGGTAGATCCTCCGCTTTACCATGGCAAGGGCGTCAGTGTTGTTAACAGCTATTTGCAGGATGCCATTTCTCAACATTCAGGTGATTCGGGTGTATTCCTCAGTCATTCTGTAGAGTTTGTAGAGTTAACAAGGCATTTTACTGTTTCTATTGAAGTGTCATCCTTTGCATAATACACTCATTTAAATCTTGGATATTTTCATCTTCTTTCTCAAATTTCTTTATAATATATATTAATATTATTATGTATATTGTAATGTATTTTAATATTATAAATATTATTAAGGTTATACAACAGTTTTAGTGATTTTGAACATAAATATGAAAATAACTCATAGCGGATGACAATTCAAATAAGAGGTATTTTCATTGATACAGTTATATTTATGCCACTTACTAATTTGAATATATATTATCATGTTTATTTTGGGAAAGGTAGTTTATTATTTTGTGCTAAAATAATTAACAATATTTAGTTAATAGCAATTATATTTTTCAATACTTTCCTAGTGATTGTTGTTGTAATCTAACTTTGAAATGCAAAACCTGCTGCCGTCTCCAGAGAGGATTTGCCAGAACACTGTTAGTCGGATAGTTGTGATGAGGAAAATAACTGCCGTAATGAATGGGTTAAGTCAGTAGTTACCCTAAACAGTTTCTGAGCCTCACAACATTGACTATGAGAAAAGAAAAAGTTTGAAACACAAAAAGACAAAACAAACCTAATTGAAATATTATTTTCAAAATGTACTTCACAAACCTCCCACCCCTAAAACAGTCTAAAAAAACTGCACAGGGGTATCACATTAATACAAAGAGTGATTTAATGGATATATTTATAAATTATCTCACTACTGCCACCAACTTTACTGGTCACTCCATTCTGAAAAAAAATGTAGATTCAACCAATCAATTAATAGACACATGGTAATTTCTCAATGCGATAATTCCAGGATTTTGGATCCAATCTGACAGTTCCAATGACTTAAGAACCTCAAAAATGCGAATTACGTTGACAAATCTCAAAATGGAGAATGTTTTACTATATTGTGACATGTAACTCCAAGCCATGTTGAGATAAAGATCATAAGTAAACCCCAAATGATCATACATCATTTCCCCACCCTCAGTTTGAGACGGAAATCATGAAATCCATTCAAGACAGGTGGAACTGAACTAAATGATAAGGGCTTAACATAGAAGCCAAAAGGTACAAGTTGTGGTCCCTACCCAATACGACCCACGACAAACCTCGGCAGGTGCAACTCTGCCAGATAAAAATGGATGCATGCAGAAGTGAGAGTGAGGATACTCAAACCTCAAATAGTTGCAAACAAGGTAAGAAAGTTGAGGATAACCTCTTCAGTGTTTGATGAAATAGTTACCAGCCTAAGATCCTTCCAGGAAGATTTTAATGTTAAAACTAATAGTGTAAATCTTAGGAGTTTGTGTTTCTTCTTCTATGCTTAAAATAGTACAAGTGAAGGTAGAATTAAATTACTAAAATATCTTAAATCGGCATAAATAGAGTGACGTGAACTCATTATGATTTCGACTGGAAAAACGTACCTCACCAGCCATTTATATGCAATAATTGCAATTATAATTGATCGTGAAATATATTGGCGTCTTACGGAGGAAACATTTATTTACAAAAAATTAACTTTCAATTCATGCCAGTGATGGAACTTAATTTTGATTTGAGGTAAATTTTCCATAGTATTCTTTCATCACTTTGATCTACAAGTCACCTTAGGACACCTGAGAAAGTTATTTCACTTTTTCTGAGGTGAGATGAATATGTCAGGAAACCGTTACACTAGGCCACCATGTTTTCCATGCTCTTGTGCATTTCAAGCAAGCTCCTCAATATTGTTTTTTCTGTACTTTTTTNNNNGGGGGGCTTTACGGCTCGCCGACATCGAGGTCATTAGAGCCGTAAAATTCTGTAAAGGTAGGGAAAATGCAGTTACACACAAAGGAGAGCCAACATGACTCTCCCCGCGTGTGGGACTCACCAAATGACTCAACCATACCCACTAAAAACCCTCCTAAGTTACAATATAACAAAAACATTTTCTTAAAAAAACTATACTTTTAAATGATAGGAATTAAACATGTTTTTTCATTATTATTATTATTCATACTGGTGTGTTTTATAACAATTAGAATAAAAATAAAGAGAACAGTTATACATCTCAGTGATTTCTATTGTAGTATTGTAAATGGCAAATGTAACGTGCTATTAAAGCTTATCTACATGGAGCGAAAGGAGTTAGTAGGCAATAGGAGTTGAGTGGTAGGCAATTGTTAGTAGGTGGTCCAGTTTACCAACAACTTCACCCATGTGGAGGGGTTAGTAACAGTTAGAGTTATTGATACTAGGAGGAGCTGGATACAGGAAGGGTTTGCTTTTCAGAAGTCACAGCTAAATGAATTGGGACATTAACATGAAAAGCTACAAATTTTCTGGCCCCATCAGGAATCGAACCCAGGATGAATCGGTGAAGAGCAACAACACCACCACCACCTGAGCCAAGGGTGGGGCATTTTATTTCTTTTGATGTAGCATCTGTTTGCTTGCTCAGGTCATTGGAAGTGAGGAACTGTGAGGAATTGCTATGGGTTATCATGTATAACAATTTTAAAATTCGTTGAAACAATTATGATAAATCTTTATCTGACAATCTTTTTAACTAGACTTAGTATTTAACAAACACAGCGTTTCGACCTTTGCTCACATCATCCTCAGGCAACAATAAATGTGAATCCAGACCACGTGACTAGTAACACAATACAAACAAAAACCAAAGGTAATGAACAAAAGAGTAGAAAAGGTCATCAGATAAAGATTTAATATATAATGATATAAATTAAAAACATAATTATGAGAAATTTTCAAAAATATATCTTTTATACAAAAGTTTGCAAAATTCTTGAAAATGTGTTTCTACATTATGCACGAACTATTCCAAATTTGATGCATGAATGAAATTGATTCAACCATTCCATCAAGCTCTATGCTTGCTGGCAGACAAAGAAGACTATTACCAAACTTTTGCTACCATTTTGATCGAGTCAAAATTTCCCAACATTTTTCATGTTACAATACTTTTTCTATACTATGTTCACAATAATGTACATTATAATAAAACAATAGAGGCAACTAACTGACGATAAACTAATAAAATGAGACGTGGAAAAGATATTATTTTTAATATTTCAAACATCTCAGAGCACGGATGACTCACCTGCTACTATGAGCAACAAGTAAACCACTGCAGGAAAGTCTTTTAGCAGGTGGAAGATAAGGCTCCATCTTATCTTCATCCATTTCACATTTTCGTTTCACAGGACCGAGAGAACTTGGTCTCATGGCAATAGGACTTTGGCTACGTCTGAAAAATAAACCCACCCCCCCCAAAAAAAAGAGTTAAAAGAAAGTTGTCTGTTCAAAAGACTCCTCAAGAATAGACTAACTTCAGAAACGTCAAACAAATTGACCCTCCAGTCACATCCATTTCAGAACTACTTTATCTCCTAATATTTTAGGCCTATATTGTATGAAATGGAAACTAATAGCACATACCAAATACTTTAATTACTCTCTTCTCCTTTTACATATTCTTTAAAAAATCACAAAAATTGTTGTAGCAACAATTCAACACAAATTCACAAGATTCATTGCTTATAAAAGTGGAAGTCCAATGAATTTTGAGTTATGAGCTATTTTTTATTAGTTTAATTGTAATGAAATCTCAAGATCATTTATGCTAAAAAAATCTCCTTATAAATTAACGTGTGAGATAGATGACCGAGGTGACTTCTGGCAGAAACTATGTCTATTACTCATTAGTATACAGATTAAGACGTAAACAGAATAAAGTAATAACTCCCATTTTGCACCTGTCAATAACATGTGTCTGTTTAAGAATAGACTTATCACTGAAGTTGTAAGATACAATTAAAGCTTATAATTCCCAAAATCACTACAAAAGATACTATTTTTGTAATGTTCTTTTAGTCAAAACTTTGTAGTATAATATATATAATACACTGTTAAAACCATTAGTTATTAAAAATATTATGGAAATTCTAAAGGACTTGAGCCCATTGATCATGAAATAAAATAAAATGAAAATAAACAAACATATTTATAACTTACACCTGGAAATAAAATCTCTCTAACAGATCAATTAAAATCTTTTTTACAAACTAAATACAAGAGAAACTTTAACAAGCATTTAGATATTTTTTTACGACAAAAATTCAACAAGTTAAAGAAATTATAGAAATAAATGTAACACACCTATGTAAATGCTTTGTATTGTGGGAGAATGAAAAATAAGAGAATTCTTACCTAGTGAAGGTACGTGTAGGACTGGGAGAGAGGGTATTCTTCCAAGTATAAGAAGATAAACTCTGCCGACCAAGTCGAGTTGGTGAAGGGGAAGAACAAACAGGGGGACAAGATGGCAAATTAATCTGTAGGAGATCACACAATCCTCTGTTGGTTCTTTCCCCAATATCTGCCTAAAAAATAATATTAATATAAGAAAATAAAAAATAAATAGAAAAAAATGTGAACGCATGATATTTCAGATGTATGCAAAAATATGATACAATATAAACTGAAAGCAAATGCATAAGACAAAAATTGGAATACAATTATATCTTTGTCACAGCTAGGGACAAACTATTCATTCTCATTTCCTTTATCCTTGCTTTAACCACCATAAACGATGCTTATGGCAGCAATAGTGACAAAAGTAAAGACAATTACTAGAACAATGAAGTGAAGAAATTAGTACATCACATTAGAAAATTAGTACATCACATTTTCAATAAATGTTTAGAGGATATTATTTAATAATACAATGAAAATAATAAATTGCGAAGAAAAAATAGATACATTAATAAGGAAATTATGAAATTTGAAACAACACATGTAATTCTTTGGAAAATACATGTACAATTTGGACATTATGGTATACAAATAAAACAATAAATCATATATTTCAAGAAACACATAGGATTTTCATAATTTAAACACTACTAAAAAAACAAATCTGTGAAAAGATACAGTAGCATACTTTAGATTAAAATCATTTATTTTAAATATTAATTTGCTTCAAGTGATTTTGAACCTTTCCTACTCCGCCACAAACTTCACTGCTACACTGACAATAAAAAAAGGTTATTATTTGACAATGAAACAGGACTGAAGTGTGAATATCAATTAACAAAATTTACTTCAACTGAGAAACCTTCTTCAGTGGGAACATGTTATAAGGGAAGTTTATTTTATCATCAAAAAATTGGGACTGGACCTAACTCGTGTGGACAATCTGATCATACAGAAATTCGATAAATTTTTACTAATGACTTTAGCAGGGAAAATTAAGATTGTTAATGATGTAATTTATTCATGAGCAGGGTTATAATCTTTTAGGTGCACACTTTTTTTAAAAGTAAAGTAAAGCTCTTCAGATTGATACCACAGTGTGAAATTGTGTCTAGTTGAGAAGAGGCACTTTTTCCCCCTTTATTGGTACGATAATCCCCTTTTCCCCTCTTTTACTACAGTTTGTCAAGTTCGAGAGCGCATTTATAAGATATGTGATTTTTCTTTCATTTATACACTGTATCAATATCAAATATTCAATTAATTTTAATAAATGTTTCCTCAGCTTGCAGTGAACATGCAAATTGTAAACCTATCTTTTTTTGGTAAACACAGGTTCCTAACTGTGGCTACTCAATGACTGTAAGAACAAGTTTTTGAAAATAAAAACAATGGTACATGTTTACTTCCAATTTTTTCCTCCTTCTGATGAGTGATGTACTTATTTGTAACTCAATGAATCGAAATAGGAGAAAGATTATTGTTTGAATTAGTTGAGTAAAATAGCATTCTTTGTCCCTTTTTGCACCTTTATCCTTCCTTTTTTCGTATGGAATTTGCATCTATAAATCCTAACCTAAAAATCCAAGAGTAAAAAGATGGATGAAAAGATATACAGAATCACCAATTCTAAGTATTTCCTGGCTCCACGGATTGGTTTTAAATTTAAAAAAGCTTTCCAATGCACATAAAATTAATTAGATTTGTTCCCACATCCTATTATTTTACAAAACTCTCCCACTCCAATTCAATTTTTTTTTCTTCATATATATCCTTACTTTACGAGGAATGGGACTGCTATTCACAAGAGCCAAATCTTCACAGGACTGAGACATTTGCATTGCTGTGTGCACTTCACGTTCATGAGCAGCTTCCCTGCCAGCTACATCCACACATTCTTCTTGTTTCAACTGACTAACTCGAGGTGTTAGGCGCGGCCCAGGTCCCTAAAGAAAACAATCCCGTCAGATCTTTGTTTAAGCAAAAACAGAGCACTACATTAGAAATTCCAATAATTGATACACTTACACTAGGACTGTGAACAGGGCTGAAACTAGCACTGAATCTTCGTGTTCTTGTTTGGCAAGGAAATAAATTGAAAGTTGAAGTATCCCTACAAAAATACACACACAAAAAATATACAAAAAATTTATAGAACAACACTGTCCCAGAAGAGCTGTGACATAACAGAAGCAACCGTAATTAGTGAACCAATCAAACTTTTTAAATGTTACTTCTGATATTAATCATGCACAAAACAGTTTTGACATAATTTTGTGGTTACATCATTGTTCTTCTAGGAGGGAATGGAATAAACAATTGCTCTAGTTATGCAATCCTCTTGGAATAATAATAAAATAATTTTTAGAAAATAAGAGAGATTCTTTAAAGAAAGAGCTTACAAACATCCATTTTTTTTTAAGATACTATAAGTATGTAAACAGACTAGAAAATAAAAAGAAACAAATAAAAATACAATAACATGTTTAAATAACAAAGATTAAATAATAATATGTTTAATAATAAAGTTGAATTAATAAATATTAAGAAGAAAGTAAATTTCTATGCAAGGGATAGCAAAACAAATGCTTTGAATGAGACTCCAGTAGTATTTTATAATGAAAACTTGTGAGACATTATTAAATAATAGAAGAAATTTGAAATGTAAACATTCCTCCAGTTTCATTACACAAATTTCAAACAACATCTACATATTACAAAGAAGTAAAAAGGAAACTACCATTGAGTAGATTACTTTTAACAAGTTTTATAACCAATAATTCAACATTTTTGAATGATTTGGAGTTATTCATAAGTGAACAAATACGTCTAATACCATTCAATATGAACAACCCTCTAATGGAAACAAATTTAATTAACATGTTCAAAATAAACTCAAAAATGAAATAATTTTTCATATTATCTGAAACAGGGTAAGAAATTTTAAGTAGATTTTATACATCTCAATACAACAAGGGAATGAAATTAACAAATCCAATGTGGTTAATAATATCCCTTTTATGACTTAAGTAGATACAAGCTACATATACGATACAAATTTACTGGATGTACTTTTCAAATAAGTATCCAAGTCAATTTGATGATTTCACAAGATAGTATTACCTGATTGATGAAGATGTGGTGGCTGCGCTCATCGTTGTATTTAATTCATTAATCATAGGTGCACTACTTGATCTTTTTAAACCAACAGGAGAATCGACATCCATCGTGAACAATGAATAAATAAGTATTATACCTAACAACTAACATTGGTTTATCATTTCAATAAAAAAGTAATGTTTCAAATTCAGAATCGTAGTAGATCCGTACAATAATAAAGATGCATCAACAAAATATTTACAAGTTTGTTCCATGTGTATATACAAGTTTAAATACAACAAACTTTTCAATAAATAAATATATTGACTATTGACAAATTAACTTTTGTTCTTTTCAGTAAATTAAATATATTACACACTTCCAACCTTCACTCAAAAATAAATAACACATTGATTAAATAGTTTCACATTTGGCAAATATGGCAATGCGTGTGCTTCTGTACAATTCAAATCAACAAATAATTTCTGCGGAAACCATCAATTCCCACAAGTTGTAACCAAAGGCCCACAGCGGCCAGAACTAAGGCAAGGCATGAACTATCTTGGTCTCAGATTCCCATCAATAATATCGACAACTCCACAAATAAAGCCCCCGAGTTATTTTTTTCGCAATTTAGCCACTCGCGGGTCGTGAACCCGCCCAACATTCCCAACATAAACGCATCTTTCTGACAGTACAAGCGCAGTCTCACTTCCCCGATAATCACGCTGTCTTCGTATTGCCCAGGGTATGTCTGCTTCTCACACACTCCTCGCTTGCTTTCCTCCAGCTTTTATCGCTTCTCTCTCTCTCTTGTAGTGTGCTCGTCGTCTCGCGTTCGGCTCAGGTTCAGCTCGTTCAGCTCAGTTCAACTGTTGTTTGGACGAATCCCCGAGCGTCGTCGACGTGCTGTCGACGAGCCCGAGTCACTGTGGCAGGCTACGAGACTACACTGCGAGAGAAAACAAAGTACGATTGGCTCTGGGAAGTTGTATTTCTTTTTATGTGCATTCCTCTTGAATACATTTACTGAATTTGCTCAACGATAACTATACACAGATTACAACCTATTTTTATCTCTCTCAATAGGAGAGAGATTGAAAAATATCTGAAGGAAGTGTTGAAATAGACAAAGACAGAGAGAGCTGTGGGAGAGAACCTCAAGGAAGCGTATCGGGAATGATCTGCTACATGAATATAAACTGACGTGAATCTTCATCGGAAATCCAATTCTTGTAAAGTATCCAATATCCGATTCTTGCATTATTTTCGATCGAATAATTGAAATCAGATTCAATCGAATTACCAATAATTACATTTTCATTAAAAAAATTCCTTTTAGATTCGCGAGATGTACTTTGACTTCATCATTTCCATCGTGTTCAATCAATCCGCATTCAAGACAATATAAGATCACAAAAAACTTATTTAAAAAACAAAAGAGAATTTTTCCAAACAAACAGGAATTGCAATAAATACAATACAAAAACCATTTATTTTAAGGTCTTTTCAAGTCTGTGGAAAGGTTAGTCGATCTATTAATCTAGGGTCGACGTTCAACTGGACGACTCATTCTTCCACATCTCAAATCCGCTCACTGGCTCCGTCTGGGCTTATCAACAATCGTGTTCGATGCTCGAGGTGGCATCAGCTGAATCAGGTTTAAACATAACATATTTTAAAGAATTTTCACTGGGGTACAGAAAGTCTGGAATTCTCCCTAATCCGAGATCCCTCCCCGAAACACCCAATGAATTTTGGTTACCGTGGTTCCAAATCTCATATAATTTTCTTGAAGTCACTAGAGTACGAAGAGACCCAAATTTGGAATTATCCAATTTGTTTGTAAAGGTTTTCTTATTATTTGAAATGTTACCAAACTGAAAAAAACATGGTTAAATTAAGAGATTTTTGTCATATCTATTTCTTATATAGAAGTGACCTTGGGTGAAAAATGTAAGTTTGTTGATTTTGCTAACTTTTTCTCATTTTTTGCGTCGGTACTCTCCAAATTAGTTTATTGTTCAAAGTATGTTCTTGAAATCAATCCCTGGAGCTTTGTACTTGAGCCTGAAACTTATTGAAAATGTGCAAAGTAAACATAGTTCCGAATGCCGGTCCATTAGAAGTGTTTCGCTCAATAACGAGAAAAAGCAGTGAGAAAACATTTCACGGGTGGAAAGCATGGAGACCAATCGGGTCATATACTAGACGGAAAGGAAGGCCCCATTGGTTTCCTCATTTTTCATCCTCAAACTGCTTTCTTTCCGTGTTCCAGTGAAGTGACATGGGGCTAATTAATACGTTTTTGAACTTATTTTAGCGAGTTTTAGTTCCTACAATTTTGTTCCGTAATTGTGAGATGAAATAGATTTTTTACGTACCTGAGAATGGAACCAGAACCGGAACATGACATTGCTTTAAAAATGAATAAATTTCTCGTTTTTTATTGAAAACAATATAACGAGTAAAATGATTTATCCTTCTGAGCATATAAGGGGTAAAGTTAGAATACTTCAGAAAATTAGAGATAAGGAGAAAATTATTGTCCCAATCCTAATAATGTTGGCAAGGAAGTAACTTATAAAATATTTGTTGAAATTTAGCTGTCTTAGATATAACCGAGTATCTTTATCCGATTCTCCTGAAGTATTTTGCTTGCCAAAATGCACGACAAACACAGTATTTTGTCATTTTGACAACTGGAACTCCATTCACACTCATAAAAAATGCGTCAGGATTGTAATTTCTTTTATTACGAACATTCCTCCATTGATTCAAGAAAAATAATCACTCGATGTATTTCTGAAATGCAATACTATACGCACTATGTTCATTGACAAAATTCATTAACATTACATACGTTGAAATATTTCATTGATGTTGAAATTCATGCCATTTTCTAAACATCATCGCAAATTGGAGTCCTTGAGGAACAAAATCTATAGAACATACCAAAAACTCCTTTCTCCCAATCAGATAAAGACAATTTTTTTGGTTCACGAGTTGAAACATTACTTCTTCAACTCCATTTACAAGATATTTAAGTAACTTTAAAAGTAATTATAAGTTTTCATGAACATATATTGACAAATTTTCATTACAAAAAATAAATTTTCTTTCACCACACAGAGACATACAATAGATTTTACATTTTATTTACAGATTTTAAAGACAAGGTGGGCATAATGAACCTTGTGTGATTGTTCCACTATAGCAGATTGTGTAATTCAACAAATATCTGATTGTTTGTTTCACTAGAATATCAATGCTTGAATCACTTGACATATCTATGATATAAAATAACTGTTTTAACAGTTTCAAAGCAGATAGAGAGAGCACAAGATACAAACTAAAAATTTAAAAAGAAAAAATTAAGAGGTATAAATTTTATTTTATGTAATATAAATAAGTTTGCTACAAGTGACAGAGTTGTTCCCCACAAATATATGCGATTACAAAATGAAGGCACTGCAATCAAATTTCAGTTGTTTAATTTTTGTACTTGGCTTATACAACGACCTTTAAGTAAACAAAATACCAGTTACATGCTCTTTCAGTTCAGAGTTCAGTATAAATGCTTACATGATCTTTTAGAAGAAATATAACCTTCTAAGAACAAAAAGAAGAATTCTTTTGAATCACTAGTTTTCAGTAGGCCCAAAATTTGAAAATGTTTACTAATTGTATAACAGAAACAAACTTTTTCATGTAAAAGGCTTTCCTGAGACAGATTCAGCAAGATTTCAAGGTAAAAGTGAAAAAAATCCTTACTGAACACTGCAACATTGCCTCAAGATTCTTTCGCCAAGAGTACATTTAGCTACGACAAGATGATGTTACAGATGAGATGGTTAATTTACAGATACAAAAAACATAATGTAAGAGAAAAGAAAGCATTAAAAATGTCTCTGTTGGGTATTTAAACCGGGGCAAATAGGAAAATTTAAAATGGTACAAAAGATGTTGGATATGTGGCATAGAATACAATGTTAGTGTTGATTTTTTTTTTCAAACCCCATACAACGAACCACCAGTAAATTAAATATGCCAAGGAGATGATTATGTCACTCCCAATATGCAAATGAGCACTCAAGTTTTGATAAATACATTATCCCCAAAAGAATACTTTAAATTTTTTTTTATTACTTTCAGAAATATTGACTTATAGTGGAGAAAGAGTATCAGTGATACACTTACATAAAATATATTTTTTATTGTAATATATAATTTTCTATATATATATATTTATCTTTATGTATAATATTTACTCGTAGTAATGTGAGAAAGAGCAATGTACCAAAACTGCAGCTTTGCAGAAAAATCTTTAGACTCTCTTTTGAGTCTATTTATAAAACCTTTGGCTCTCATACTCTTCGTCCTTAATCTATCAATATATTATATAGTTGATGAACAGTACAAAGGAGTCTGCTTTCCAACCATTATACAAGGATAATTCTCTTTTACACATTGCTGTATAATATATATAGTTTTATAATATATGTTTTTATGTGTGTGTGGATATATATTTGTATCCACTTAAAAACAATATGCTCTACGTATATTCAAATAATTTAAACCTCTGCAACCAGACTACTTACAACATATCTGTCCATACAGAGTATTATCTGCCTTGTCCAGCTGCAGCAAGGTAACTCATAAGGCTGGGTCAGGGTATAACTCCTCATTGGGGCAAAACAATAAGTTCACTTTGCCTACTCAGTCTGGAGTACAAAATATAAGGCCGGCAAGCAAATGTACATATTTTCACACAATATACATTATATTCAAACATCTGTAAGCTTAACACCATCATTAGGTCGAAGCAGTGTCCTTTTCATCGTATGCAAAGAAAACAAGCTCTCTTTACAATTGCACATTAAAATAATACAACTTATTGTTCTTTCCCTGACCTCAGCAATCAAATATACATCATTTTATTACAAACTTGTTACATGAGCAAGTTCTAGCACCACACAATACCTGACCTGCCATTTCACCTGCACGGACAGAGGAATACTTGCAGATAACGCAGCTGCTACATAAGAGAAGGAACAAGACTGGACTCTCAACAGTCCACTGGGAAAAAGGCTGGCTGGCTGGCTGGCTGGCTGGCTGGCTGGCTGGCTGGCTTCAGGTAAGAACTGGCCACTCGTTATACAACTTTAATTGGCTGTTGCAGCTATAAAGCCACTGGTTTGTACACAGCCCCTGACCCTATGAGGCTATAACACATTCTAGCTCAGCTAAAAGAAGTGATATCATACCAAATTAACATTCATCTTGTACATGTATTATACACAAATCTTTCAATTAAATTTAAAACATTGCCCATTTATGATACATATATTTCTCAAGATAACATTTAATTACACACCAACAATGCACAGCCATTAAGGGAATAACCCACTAACAATCATACTGCAAACATCTGGAATTCAGTCAATAAATGCATTTAGTGCATACGTGCAACCAGTGCTCAAGGAGTATGCAAGGCTCCACATCCAAAATGCTTAAAATACGTTAGGAAAAATATTCACTTACACTAGTAATCTTTCATCAAATGATTAAACTTTTGTAGGACTTCTTCTGTGACTATAAAGTCTCATTAACAAGTCAATATCAAATAGTTTCTCATGCAGCTGCATACACACTCAGACGACACCCACCCTGAAGCTCTACATGACACAATCCTTTCGCAGTTAATATTGAAACAAACAAGTTGAGCTATGCCACAGACAACATTCATGTTTATTCTTCAGGACTGCCTCTACCAACAAGTGCACACAAAACATTTTGGGGTTTGCATACCGCAGCAGTTTTACATTGCATAAAATTAGTCTTCAAAGCTCACCACCCAAACTATCTGTTTACAAACAATTACTGTAACAGATCGAGTAAAAGTATCCCCACAAATCCAAAAGAATAATAATATACATACAACTCCAACAAACAAATACACCTGGAGCACAGAATGAAGATAAAATCGTAAATGCCAACTCTGACATGCCTTCCATCAAGACATTCATAATGAAATTTTATCTGGAGTGGCAAAATATCTTTGAGAAAGAGAGCTCTGGTTGGAAAGCAGGGAAGTAACTCTATAAAATTGTCCAGAAATCTTTCTGTGTCAGTTGCGTAGTGCAGGGATGCCAGGGTGAGTGCCAGCAGCCAGGGCCACCACAACATGAGGCCGGAGCACAGTCGTGTTGCCTGCTGATGGCAACGGTAACAGTTTTGCCAGCTCAGGGCACCGTGTCCAATCTTAACAAAATCAGCCCCTATGTACATCCTATTTTCATGAATCTGGATAACTACTCTTCTCAACGCTTAGTAACGACTGCACTATCACAGGTATCAGAACAGCAACTAGCATAAATCCAATGACCATGATGAAGGCCCACTGAGCGTCAGTCAGTGGTTTTCTCTCTACATTCTGTAAAGAAATGAAAAGCAAAATGAGCATTATTACAGCTGACAAACAAACAATAATACATCCAAATACTTCTCTAAATATATTGTAGTACATTTAATTTTTCAAAATCAACTATGAACTACTGTATTTACCCGAATATAATCACCCACTTATTTTAAAAGGCTAAAAAATTAAGTTAGTAAAGGTTTTCTGAAGGGAAATGCTCAATGAAAATTCCATGTGGAATGGTTGGTCCTGGTAAGGATAATTATAAAGATTTTAAAATGAAAAGCTAACTGGTGAAGTTATACTTCTCTTCTTGAAATCACCAGATCCACATGAACTTTGTCACCACTTCAAATTCTCGCAGATGTTTCTGAGCATAATTTAGAACTCATAATATGAAGTTAGTGCTGAAGCATCTTAGATCGTCCAACTTTTGTGTCAAAGAAGTTCCCGTTTCTCCAAAGAATCATGTCACTGTGTCTGCGATTAGACATTCCTAGACAACATGGACCAGTTTTGTTTCCATTTAAAATGAGCATCAAATTGATGATCATTCATCAAGATGTTGTTCAACATTTCTTATCATTTCAACAGTTTTCTCTGCATAAATGTTACTTCCATTGGCTTTGAATTACGTTACACATACGACTTGTGTTTGCTAAACACTTTTTTACCCACAAAACTTTTGAATGAGTCGTTTTCCCATCTCAAACTCCAAATATAAACCCTGCGGATTTTTTTACAATTTTTTGGGGGGAAAAATTCAGGTAAATACATTAAATATCTTTTAATATATTTAATTTTTCAAAACCAACTAGGAATTACTATCTAAATTCAGGTTTATTGTTTTACAAATTGACTTTCTGGTAAGTTATCAAAGTTTTTAGAAATTTTGTTAATGAAAGAAATTCACACAATAAACTTTAACAACAATTTTTTACCTTTGAGAACATGTATTAACAAAAATTTCCATTTATTTTGCATATATAATCGTTTATATAAAGATATCCAAATTGTTTATTTATTTTGCATATATAATGGACATTAATAAAAATAGTACAAATTCTTCTCAGAAGGAATTTCATAATTTAATACCCAAGACTTAACTTTGAAATTATTGTTGAACTATATTCATAACTAGATATTAAAGTAACTTTATGTTTGGCCTCAGTAATTCAGCCCCGACTATGAAATTCATTTTGTCAAAAAGAAGCATTTACTTAGGTTTCAACTGACATTTCTTCAGTTTAAATTTAAATATTACAATAATTTCTTTTGTCTAATGTCATCTTATCTTTAGGTATCAATATATAATAATACTGCTACTTTTAAGTCTTATTTGATTAGCAAGTTCATCCATCCACTACCAGATCATCTCCAAATCGCGAGTTCTGGTCAAATTTGTAGAAGATAATAGAAATGTTCCTTGAAAACTATAGTAAATTTTTGAGTTTTAGTTGAAGTTATTGGGTTTACAAGAAGTGATTTATAATGCTACCCTTCACTGGTATTAAAACGTTTATTAAATTTAATTAGTTCTTCTCTGAAAGGATAACTCTACAAATGACTCACCTGCGCAGCAGAGCTGCGAGCACTGTGACTAACTATATGTTCTGGAGCAACAGTGGTGAAGTGGCTGGGAGGCGAATAGGCTCCTAACAGATCTCCTGACGCTGCCATGCGAATAGGACAAACTCTAACATAATATTCTGTTCCTGGTTCCAGATCGTTTAATTGAGATTTTGTTTCACTCCCTCGATACACCTGTGACAGAGATCATAACAATGTGATTGTGTTTAATTAAATGAGAGAGCCACCATTAATTAAAAGGAATAAGAATAACTACCTGTTTGTAGTCTTGATCACGAATTCGCGCCAGTTGCAGTTGATACTGCACAGGATCGGAAGAAATAGGCTTGCAAGGCACCCATTCTACAACACAACTGCGTTGCTGAATTTCTGATACTCGAGGTGCTGAAACAATTTTTGGTGGTAAGAAGCAAATGAACATTTCTAGCACACAACAGGGAATCGTAACAACATAAAACAGCAAAACATGTCAATGAAAATGAATTCAAATGGGAACAGTACCTTTGAGAGATGGAGGAATTGCAATACATGTGGAAAATTCTACTGGTTCAGACCAATCCCCCTGTCCTGCATCATTAGTAGCACAAATTCGAAAGCGATTAGTCGTGAGCTCAGCTAATTTATGTACTTTGTAAGTATGGCTGGTACCTCGGTATATACAATGGAATCTGCATAAGAAGAATAGTTTCAAACAACCACCAAACAAATAAATATGTCAACAAATTGAATCTGTTTCAAGTTGTATACTCACTCCTTTGACCAGGGCGTCTGCATTTCTATGGTGTAATTGGTGAAATCAGGATTTCGGCCATCACCCCACTTCAGTTTGAGGTAATTGTGTCCTGCACCAACACATTCCAATTTCGGAGCTGTTGGTGGTAGAGCAGGAGTGGCTGCCTTTAATGTGGCAGAGAAAGGGCCAGACCCCACACAATTGACAGCCTGAACTCTGCATCTGTACACAAAAGTACACCTTCTAATATACAGTCATGAGAGATACAAAGAGAAGAAACACCAAAATTGTAGAGGAAGGAAAAGTAGCTGAATGATTATCATCACATGTCTTCTATCTGTGGTTAGTCAAAAACGCATGAAGACAAGAATAGGTAATAAATGGGGAGAACTGATATAATATTTCATTATCAAGACACAGTAAGTTCCTGAAGTATTTTTAAGTAACGGTCACTGATTTGTTTAATGCACAAACTGTTTTAGACAACTGATTACTGATTTAAAAAAAGGTGATTACTTGTAAGTAGTATCAGGATGCACGTTTTCAATTGTGTACTGAAGCTCAGGTCCAGCTGAGCTTTCCACACGTTCACCTCCAAGATCAATGTTATAATGAAGAATAGGACTCCCATTGCAAGCTGGTTCATTCCACAGAAGGGCTAAACTAGTTGGAGTGGCAGTGTATCGAAGGTGATTGACAACAGACGGTGGAGCAGGAGGAGATGTCACCTTGGTACAAGGCGATATGCCACTCCATCCTGCACTGTTGCCAGACTGAAAAAGAAAAGCAGCAAAAAATGAGACAAAGCAGCATCATTGACTTTTCTCTACAGAATTAAAACAAAGGACAGTTCAAATAAATAAATAATCTTTATTGTCAAAAAAGCAGTTGCAAACTGCGTATGATCACTTGAGGGATAATAAACTAAGTTACTCTCCAGAAACAAGCAAGGGACCATCCCATGAATTCCGATCAAGGGCCCATGGGCACTTATATACAAAATATTTAATAAAATACAAAAATATCCATTTGTATTCCAAAATAAATTGTATATATTTGTGCAGTAAAAATTCGATATTAATAAAACAAAAGTATTAATGACATTCCCACCCAAGGAAAATCCGCCACTACCTGAAGGAAAACAGGAGAAAACCTGGGTACAGAGATAATGTACACAAAAGTTTACTGAAAATACACATCCAGTTGAAAACAGAAACATAATAGAAAACATTTCATAGAAATTCTGCTCCTTAACTGTCAGACTACAAGAACAAGAAATTCCTCACCAACTTCCTTTTCACAGTTTTATTAAGTTTATTTTGCCACATTAAAGTCTACTATATCCACTTGTACAATTTTAGAAAGTGTAAACAATTCACAAGAAGAATTTTCAAAGTTCCCACACACATTAGCTTGAAGATGTTAGAATATTGATGAAAAAAAATTATTGATGCTTACAATATCAAATCACCAGAACTCGAAACATACATAATTTTGCTAAAATTTAAAAAATATGAACAATACCCACATGAAGCAAATAAAAAGATAACTTTCTCACAGAATTGCAGCCAACGCAGACAAAAACTTCTAAATGGCTAGTCAAATGAAATAATATAAAATAAATTTATTTTCTACTATGAACATAATAACATTAGCATATGAACTTGAAACAACAAACAAATATATTTACTAAATTCAGAAATGTTCAAATTCACAGTAATTTGCAACTTTAAATAATAATGGATAAATAAAAAAAAATTTTTTTTTGATGCACTTATTATTCTCTTATAAATGTAACAGAACTCAATTCTGACACAGTTGTTCTCTTTATTTGCACCCCAACTTACTCTTGTTTCTCTTTGGGCTCTTTTCAATGGAACGGAAAGAATGATCCCTTGCTAGCTTGTGTATAGTAGAAAGATTATTGTCCTTCCCCTGGTCTTATGCCATTTTTCAACTTTTCAAAAAAAATTGTAGTGAAATAAATTATTATTATTTATAGTGACGTAAACAGTTTGTGCTTAAATAAATTCTCCAGGTTGAAAACTCTGATTCCACATCATTATAATATTCAAAACATTGGGCTGGAAATAGTTGATACATTGAAAGATCTAGGTGTTATTTTTGTACTAAATTGAAGTTCAATGATAACACTGAATTGCCAAAGCAAACAGAATGTTGGGATTTGTTAGAACTACTACTATTGAATTTACAAATCCTTTAGGTCTTAAAGTACTATATGATATACCTGTAAAGTTTACATTATTGTATGCATCACAAGTTTGGTGTCCCTATTATTATATACATTTAAAGAAGGTTTCTGCATGGATTCTGGAATAACCTTCAACAAGATAATCCCATAATTAATCATATAGCTAAACTATTGAATATTAGTTCTTTGAAATGGACAAGAAAAATATACAGAATACCTATTTTTATTTAATTCACTGAATAATAAACTCAATTGTATATAATTGATAGCTATGATACATGGAAAATACCAATGAGAAACCTCAGACTTAAAAGCCAAGTACCATTTTATATTCTGATAGGGAAATCTAATCTTTTTTGTAAATGCCCCATTGGGAGAATGTAGAAAACTGCTAATGAAATGAATCTTTAGTTTGGTATTTCGTATCCTCTGCCTGTCAATACAGCTAGGAACACACTCTTGAATGAATTATGTTGTTGTCATAAACGTTAATTATACAAATGTAAAAAATACCTATATTCACTACAAATTGTAAATTGGGTGATTGCCTATTATACTTCAAATAAATTATTATTGTTATCGCAGAATGATACTTACTTGTACTCGGAAATAATAGGACATAGCTGGAATTAATTTAGTAGCTTCATAGGAACTGGCAAGACCATGAAAAACCACTTCATAGTCTTCTTCCTCTTCTGATAAACTCATTTCAAGCTTGTAGTCAGTCACCATGGCACCATTGTTGTGGGGTTCTTTCCATTGCACGAGGGCTACATATGCAGAGCGGCACACTACTGTAGGTGCTGCAGGAACTTCAGGAGGCGCAGCGCCGCTCATTATTTCAGCCGACTCTGACCACGGTCCACCCTTCAAAACCACAAAATGATAATTACTAGATTTCCCCACATAAAGATACAAGTGATCGCTCATAAATTATGTCACACTATCTTTGAGGACTTTTTACCCCCACTCCAAGTCCCATCCCGCTTCCTCTTATTATACCAAACCTCTCCTTAACATGGCATCACAAAATGACCTTCCCCCTGCCATCATTAACGTTTACTACATCCCCTCCCATCGTAACATGAAATACAGTAATTAAAGGTGAAAATATAATTATTTGTATACTTAAGAGGATCATAAAGGNGTAAAAAAAAAATTGCCTCAAATGATAGACTTTTTCAACATTTATGATACACCAAATGTAACATCCCGCTTTCTAAAATACCCCGGCCCCCCTCATCGCAGACCGTCACGTTTCACCAAAACCATCGTCCCCCAAGACGGAGACCTAATTTAAGAACACTCTGGTACAAGGAAACAAAGTCTCAAATAGAGTTTAAAAGAGGAAATGCAATATGTAATAAGCGTACTCAACCTACCCCAGCTTTATTGAAAGCTCGTACTTGGAAGACATACACCTGGCCAGGCAAGAGGTCCGTTACAGCGCATTCTGTAGCATCACCTTTGTACACAACACGCTGCGTCAGATCCCGTGAAGTCATCATAACCTCAAACTCAGTCACAGGAGCACCGCCATCATAATCAGGATACCCTGAAATATTTAAAAAACAACATATTACAAAACAATATTGGTAGAAATAAAAATGGTTCTTCTAAAATATTTATTTCTTAGTATTGACATCAGCGTAACATAAACACACTACAACAATGTTATTTCATTTGGATCATTCAGTAGATTGGGAAAATGTTTTAATATTAGATCAAATTATCACAAACGTATAATGTCAGAAATGAAACATATCAAAAATTTAATAATTCAATTTTTTTCTCAGGTCCTTTATTTATAGGAAGTAGGGATGACTATTATCAAACTTATATTGGTTAATTAGTAATCGATTAATTGCTTTGTACGACTGATATCCATAAAACAATAGTTCAAATTTTGCATTTGGTATATCTTTGACTGATTTTAAGTATTTCCAAATACTCCTAAAAATCCTCATTATCATTAGATGAACTACACCACAATGAAGTGAAGAACAACAGTGCAATTTTTCAATGCATCAGAAGTAACAACAATAATTAAACTATAGGTCTTCTTCACTGATAAGTCCAATACATATAAAACTATTATTACTTATAAATAAATAAATAAATTTATTGTCAAAAAACAGTACAGACTGCATATGACCACGTGGAGGACAATAAACTAATTTACTCTCCGGAAGCAAGCAAGG